>VZTR01016006.1:30849-44167 GCA_013400775.1 Chaetops frenatus | reverse complement strand
CAGCCCACGCGCAGAGAATTGCCCAGACTCAGAGAATGGCCCAGGCTCAGAGCACAGCCCAGGCTCAGAGAACATCCCAGGCTCAGAGAATGGCCCAGGCTCAGAGCACAGCCCAGGCTCAGAGCCCAGCCCAAGCTCAGAGCACAGCCCAGGCTCAGAGAACATCCCAGGCTCAGAGTCCAGCCCAGACTCAGAGCACAGCCCAGACTCACCTGCACTCATGGGGAAGAGATTGGCACTGCCCAGTCAGTACCAGCCAGGCCATGTTCTTCTTTCTGATCCCAGCCACGTCCTCTCCAGCACCTTGTCAGTGCCACTGGCACTTGATGCTGGTGTTTCTTATCCTTTTGTTCAGATTAACAAATTACAAACTCTCAAATGAGCTCGAACGAGCCCTGGGTTGCTCTTTATCATCAGCCCAAGTGTGCAGAGAGATGCCTGTGCAGCTCCACATCTCAGCTTGGGATTCCAAACTCACCCAGCAGCCCATGGCTTTCAGAGCTTTGACTGAGTTTGGGCTCCTCTCTTATTTTCATTACTTAACCCACAGTGTTACAGCTGAACCTCAGAGCCAGCCTCACAAGCCACCCCAGGTTATTTTTGATCAACCCAATCTATGAGAGGAGTTTTAAGATTTTACTCAGAGAGGGGAAACATTCCAAAAGAAATGGAGGTCAGATTTGCTATGGGGGAACATCCAAAAAACTTGGACATCTCTCCAGAGTTTTTCTAGCCCAAACAAACTGTCCTCTAACCTGGAAAGCAAGTGATCCCAAATGCCAGCTGGATTAGGAGCAAGAATACTCTCTTGGGTGGTGTAGTTTTGGCCTAAGTCAGCAGCCATGAGCCCAAAGGTGATCATTTTATCACCTCATAAAAATTTTGGTGTGAGCCAGGACTCTGAACAGAGGCAATATTTCATCATTTCCTCAAATGGAAAAAGCTGGAGGGACACAGCTGTTCCCCTCCTGAGGGCCAGGGGAGCCCAGATCCAGCTCTGGGCACCAAGAGCCCCCAGTGATTTGGGACACAGGGGTGACTGCAAAGGGGAATGCTCACAGGGCTGCAAAACTGCTGCTGAAGAAAGGGCAGAGGTTTGGATTTGGGCAAGGTGGGAAGAGGAAAGGAGAGCTGCAGGGGACAGTGAGGTGCACGAGGTGATGAAATCCCTGATAACTGACCTCTAACCTATTGGGCATGGGGTATAAAGAAGGAGATAATTATTTATTTTCTATGTCCCTAGGGAAAGACAGAGAAGTCATTGACCTAAGTCATGGCTGATAGATAGTGGGGAACAGGCACCAGTTACAGGTTTGGAATAATCTGCCTGTGGAAGCTGTATGTTCTTGTCCAATGAATTTTTCAATAAAGCTCTTCCAGAAAGGATGGAACTTCGTCCTGCAGTCAGGGCAGTGCTGAACCTTCTGCTGCTCAGCCCAGAAAAGAAGGAAGGAAATGGGGATATTTCATCCTTACAGATGCCAAGGTGGAAACAGACCATGGTGACTATCTAGGTGGGACTGAGCCCTTTTCCCCCTCTATATCTCATTCAGCTTCTTTGTCTTTATTCTTTAGCAAGCAGGCAAGAGCTTTGGCCTCTGTTCTACCAAGAAACAGAGAAGATATTTTACTGAGCTAAATTTGCATCTTTTACCAATGCCTTCTATTTGCATCCTTTCCTCTTTGGAGAGATTAAGTTGTGGCGTGGGACCACCATCTGCAAATTATAATTTTATTAATGAGGCTGTAAATATAGATGTATTTTTTGCTAGAACCCTGCAGCTTCTTATTGATCTCAGCTCACCTTGCCCCCACCCAAGAGAACTGAGTGCTGCATGAAAAATATAGCACTGCAAATGGGACAGGATCAGATACTGCAATAAGAGTGTAATCTAAGTAAAAAACACTGGATCTGTCTGTTTATGGATCTAATAAATTATGTTGGAATTGTGAGGTTATAAATTCAAGCTGTCCAGTAAACCCAACAACTAATTTGTCAGTCGCTCGTCTAGCAATCTGACTCTCCCTTGCAATTGCTCACCATGCAGATAACAAGGTGCCTTACAAATCTCTTGGTTAAATGTCATTTGTTTCAGTGCCATAACATGCTATGGATCATTGCTCACACACAGTAACCCAATTATATTAACCTGTGTAGCAATATGGAGTAATGACATGACATTAATGCCAACACTTCAGAGCTTTCCAACAATGTGGTCTTTCCTCTAAAGGGTTTTTTCTCCTTGAGTATCTTTCTCCTTCTTTCCTCCCTTCCCCATGTTTAAAGGCAGGGCAATGTATCTACCCAAACACCTCCAAAATCATCCTCATTTCCCAGATAGCTGGAGCTTATTCACAGCTTGGAACGTGGGTCTGAGCTGTGTTACTTGTTGGAAACTCTCCAAATCATAAGTGTTGCTGTTCCTTCGGCTCTGACTTCTCCTTGGCATTTTTATAAGAATACCTTTGAAACACAACCCCTTACACTTTGTCTGTGTTGATCACGTGTTCCCACAGTAGTGGGGGGAAAAAGTACTTTTAAAATACACACATGAAAAAACCCAAGCCTGTGGAAAGATGAAGCTGTTGTTATTTTCCAGTGTTGGAGGGAAAGCTGGCTAAACCAGCCAGCAAGTTCCTTGGCTGATCTGCCTTCTGTTTGCACTGCTGCAAGAGGCACTGAGTAACAACACCGAGACAACAAGAGAAATTTGATAAAATCATGTTGTTGTTCAGGCACCCTGGCTTCTGCACAAGGGCATAAAATTAGTGAAGGAGGCTATTTTATAGTAATAAACAGAATTTTATTTGTTTTTGAGAAAAGGTAAAGGAATTTTGAAGCGTGCTGAAAATTTCCTTCATTCTTATTGTTGAGAGAAAAAGCCGACTGCCTGTTTCCCTGGCTGTCACTGAAAAAAATCTCCAGAGTGCTGTAGAAGGGGTGCAAGAGGGTAAGCAGCCAGTTCAGAGAGGGATGCAGGTCCCATGGAAAGATACAGAGGATTTATAGCTCTGTCTCTTGGTTGTAGCTGCTTTCCATCATTGCAGTGCATGGGGTGGGGGAGGAGAGGGGACAGATGCTGATCCTTTGGTGACCCTTTTCTCTCCAGCTGGTATCACCACAAGTGAAGTAATGTGCCCACAACAGTCTGGGCTCGGATTATGTCCCTGTGTTTCTGTGTATTTATGGCTTTTTTTGGCTTCTGCAGGGAAGGCAAGTAACCCCCTCATAAGCACTGGGCTAAACTTGCTGATATCAGCTAAACTCAGCTTCTTCCTGTAGGAAGAGCTTCAGTAAGTAGAGAAATAAAGAGGCTCATCTATGACAAATCCTACCTGACACAAACATATTTTGATCAGCCCAACACAATCCGTTACAGGCGCATCTAAATATTATGAAGAAATATGTGGTGATCAGCTCCAAATCCAGGGCCTGAAATGTATACTGGCTAAATTCTTTCCATTGTGCTGTTAAATGCATCCAGCTGTCCATACGTTAAAGTTAAATATACTGTACTATAATGCTGAACTGAGAGTGGAAACTATTAAAATAAACCCAGCTATTTCCCTGTTCCCCCTCTCCCTCCCAATCAAGTATATTTTAGTTGGGGAAGGAGGAGAGTTATAACAACAATTATTTGATGTGGTGCATGGCAATGTCAGGGAGAGAGGGGAGAATGTGGCAGGGAATGGGAGCAGCCCCAATCTGGTGGGCAGGGGAAAATGGGAATGAATATTCTGGATGACTTCAGAGGAGGCTTGGATTCTCCTTATGAGGAGCAAGCAAAACCCTGCCTGGCTGAGTTTGCCATGCATAAAAAAGATAGCTGGGAAAAGGCAGAGAGAGAGTGTGATGTGGTCATGGATGTTGTGGAGGTTGTAGAGCCATAATCATCTGTCTCATAAAAGAATAAAATGGTTCTTATCTTTCAAAAGAGCTTTGGGGTCTATGGGTTGCAAAGTGTGTCCTAACAACTGATTTTGTTTGGCTCCTTATTTATCATTATTTTGTCACTAACTGCTATGGAAAAAGCAGAGATACAATGGCAAGAATGTGAACAGGAATGATCTTCAGTTCTTATGGACAGTGCAGGTTCCTGTCTCATGTCCCAGAGTTACAACACCAAACTACAAACTCTCTTATCCAGTGCCTTGAGCAAGAGGAACATGGTAGAAACAACAGCCTATGAAAAATTAGCTTTTTTAAAACTAATTTTCACCTTATTTTTCTAAGTAAGTGAGGCTTGTCTTGTCTGTCTGACATGCAGTTTCCATAGTATTTTCATATTTCGGTTTTTCAGTCAGCAGAAGACAGATACCAAACCCAGTGCTCCTGCTGAGGGAAAGGCAATTCCAGCTCAGTCCTATCTATTTTGAGAGCTTGCAGCCAGGTCACCTGTTGGGCCACTTTCCCATCCCAAGGGCCAAAGGATGCAGGAGGAATGGCTGCAAGGCAGATCAAGCCAAACCCTGAGATACTGCATCTCTTTTTGCCACTGTTTTGCTTAAAGCACTGCCCACACAGAGCAGGGTAATATTTCCTGGTCACTCTGTCACTGCAGGGGCACAGGAGTCCCCAGCCTGTGGAGGTCCCTGGCAGCCAGAGGGTGAGTCTTGTTCTCCAAACAACAAACCCATTCCTGAGCACTCCACAGGACACTCCACTGGGCCCTGTTTCTTCATTTCAGGGTACTTTTGACAGATATTTAATTGTGTGTGATCATGTTGGCTAACATGCTTGTTTGGAAATACAAAAGAAAACAAATCTGGGCAGCAGAGAAGGGAAATGTGTCTGTGAGCAGGAGTGTGGACTGGGGACAATGCCCTTAATGTGGTTTTCTCCTTTCTGTATGTGAGTGTGTGTTTACTCTAAATTATTGCCTGGATGAGGTGAAGGTTCAGGTTTAAACACCCTGGCCAAGCAAGAGAAAATCAGTTTTGTCCTCCAGTTCCTCTTGGTGAGCAAAAAATGTTAAACTAAAAAAGAAAGGAAAAGGAAGCTGTTTCAGCATCACTTTTCCAGCACTCCAGATGCTGCTCTGTGATGGGTTTGAGATTTATGCCACTGTAGTGCAAAAACTGACTGCATCATTCCTGTTTGCCCTGTTGGATGCAAAGACAGCATCAGGACACCATCAACCAGAGCATTTTCACAGTGTTAGGGCTGGGAACCACTTGCCTTCATATGCCTCATCTTACTGAACTCTGTGAATCCAAAACCATGAAAATTCAGAGGTGGAAGTATAGCTTTGTTCTATTCTTATATCTGTTATATTCTTATTCTTATATTTGTTATATTCTTATATCACTTGTAACTTTTCTTTGTTTCCTTTTGTTCTCATCAGAAAATTCCAGAGCTATTTCTCTAAATATGAGCTTTTGCCAGAAAAAAAATTCTATCTATAACCAACTTTATGCATCACAAGAACATCCATTTCAACAGCTATTTTCAGATTATAGACAGACCTCGGTTGAAGGCAATGGTCTTCACTTTGAAGGAGGATGAAAATAAAGTCTGGGTTGGCTGTCAGGAGGACAAGAAGGGGAAGGTTTAATATTCAGCAAGCAAGAATTAGATGAAACCCTAAGAGCAAGAACTGAGAGCTTCATACAGTGCAGCTGGGTTCAAATCTTCCTTGGTTCTTCATGCACAAAGTACATGTGATTCTGATTGCTGCTCAGCTGATGTCTGTCAACAAGGTGATTTTCCTGTACCATTAAGTAATCCACTTAGTCCCCAGATATTTAATGCTGTGCAACTTGCAGTTTGTCCTCTTGTTGCTGTTTGTCCTCTTGGCAGCCCAGGCAGCAGCACCACATATCTGAACCCTTGGGCATGTCTGTGTAGGGGCTCACTCTCAAGTGCTGTGAAGGTCAGGGCCTCCCAAGGTGTCACTGACAAAGAGGGGACTGTGGAGAAACCTTCTGGGGTGGGGAGAGGGGTGGATGAGTCAGGGATGCACATATTGGCACAGAGAGCACCTCGGCTGCTGAGATTTTGCCAAAAAGGAAAGGAAGGTGAAGGGAGATGTTTCTGATAGGAGATGTCCAGCTTATCTCGTCAACACTTGGCTTTGGCATTTTTTAAAATAGCTATTCCTCTGTCACACGCATTTGGGGTGCACAGGAATAGCAAAATCAAGTCATGTTAAAATGTCCTAGGATCACAGCAGCACCAGCTTTCGTGGCTCTGGTGGCCTCAAACCCTTCTCTCATGTCATGCACTTGAGATGGGAGTGCACTGTGCTGCTTGCCAAGTGTCAGCTTTCAGGAGTGTTTGGTATCAGCCTACAACTATCAAAAGGCAAATTAAAGGTGAACTTGAGCAATCTGTGCAGTGGAGAGTGTAAATGTGGGAGATATGAGGGTTTTGATGCCAATCCAAGTTGCTTCCATTCTGTCTCCTTACTCCCTGTTTTTTATATATGTATAAAAGCTTTTCAAAAGCCATTTCTATTGCTATCTTGTTATCAGCTCTACATTTCCCCCCACTTGCCCACTGACTCCCCTGCACACTTTATTTGATTCTTTCTGTGGGAGAGGTCTTTCTTTCAAAATAAATGAATGCACTTTGCACTTCCACAGCTGGTTTTGATCCAATGATTTCCAACAGCTTCATGGAGGAGCTTTCAGCACCTTAGAGAGATGAGAAATTCATTGTTTTATAGCCCAGGGCCCAGTGTCCCAGGGGAGTCATCACAACCTTCCACACTAGGTAGGCACTTACACCTGCGAACACAGAATTTTATTCTGACTTTGAAACATTTTGCTCTCTCCTTGCAGAGCTGGGCTGGGGAGTGGGGAACCAGCTCTTTAGCAGCTCAGGGACATGAAAGGATGTGCCCTGATGTGCAGCAGCTCAGAGGCTGCCTGGAGGAGTCCCCAGCTCCTCCACCACTCTCTTCTGTCCCTGCCAGGAAACCTCCCCTTTCCATTTCCCACCCATCCGTGTCAGATGTGGGAAGAACAAAGCAGTGGCCATGCCATCCATGCTGGGCTGGGTTTGTAAGTGTATGAAGAGGTCTAGTGACTGATTCCCATGGAAAATATGTTGCAAAGGGACATTTAATGCTCCCTGACTCCTCTGACAGCCTCATCCCTGGGTGTGTTAATGGACTGAGTCTTTTCCTTCCCGAGCTTGATGCAATTGTTTTATAAAAGCTTCATGGCCCACCCCATGACAATCTTTCACCAGCTTTAACATCCTTTTTGGTTCAGGTCTTGCAGCATTTGCTAGACTTAAGTAACTTGACACAGTGAGGATTGTTGGCCTTTGCTCAGGGAGTAGGTAAATAAAAACCTGTCTCCCTTTTCCTCTGCTGGGAGTAAAATGATGCATTGACAGGGGGCACGATACATATTCTACATATTCACCTCCACTCAGCCCTCCTGGTACTCATTTCCTTCCAAACGTGAGGATGCCCCTGTTCATTCCCAGCTGAGGACATGACCTGTTGGGAGGTGTGCAGGTAAATGGTGTGGGGAGGGGCAGGTGGGCCAAGGGCCATTGACAGCACTCACACCAGTGCCCTAGAAAGGCACAGAATGGGGAAAGCACTGGCTTTTCCCAGACCTGCTGCTGCCTTCAGATCACCTTGGAACAAACGTGTACCTATCCTTCTTTCTCCTCCTCCTCCTATTCCTATTCCCGATTCTGTTCCTATTCCCATACAAATACCTGCATATTCTGTTTCCCCTCCCATTCCCATATTGCATAATTGCTAATTTGCAGGCTGAATTTCCATAATTTAAGAAACAGCCTGAGGGCAGGGGCTAAGCCACAGGGTGATATTTGCAGATGGGTGTAGTAAAGCCCCGCAGACTTTGTGCCCATCTGAAACCAAACACTTCCCTACTGGATTTCGGGGGCTGCCATAAGCAGTCTGAGATACCCCACATGGGCCCTGGTGAACTCCTCAGCTGACAGAGACAGGCTGCTTGTAAAGTGGTTTTTTTTTTGCCAGTGTAGCTTCTGATGCCTCGCTGGAGGTCAACATTTGTTAGGAGTTGAAATCTCTGATGTACTTAACTCTGCAAGCAGACCACTGCTGCCTACTGACAAAGCATTTCTACGAAAGATTGGGCTTTTGGTGCTCTTTAATTAGGGAATCAGGGAGAATTAGAGGCGTGACTGCATCCAGGAGCTGCAAGAGAGCCCTCTCTTGTCTCTAATGAGGGAACAATTCCAGAGGATTTTGTCCTGAATGTGGATTCAGAAGTTAGTCCCAAAACAATTATAGATCCGTTCATGACAACAGATAAACTGGGAGATAAAGAGACTTGTAAGAGCTGTTTTTACCTGCAGTGGCACTATGCAGGGAGAAGTTCTCTGTCCATAAACATTTATCTTGAAGTCCAGACCCATCAGCCAACTCCCCAGCTGCATTTGTTGCCCTGAGCCCAGCACAGCTCCTCTGGCTGCCCCAGTGCCAGGCACAGCGAGCACAGCACACTCAGCATCTGTTCAGCTCTCGGGTGTTCAAATGCTCTGAGCAACTGTCAAAACCTCTGCTTTATCACTGGTTTGTGACTGAATTGTAAACCCATTTTTATCCTGTTTAAAGTCACTCTTGTGTCTCTGCAAAGCCCTATTCTGGCTCCATAAGAGGGGATCAAGAGAGAAAGAAGGAAGATGCTGCCACTTCAGGGGAAAAAATCCTAAAATAAATCCCAAACTGATCCAATTGGCTGGGGTGCAGATTCCTGCTGTCCACCTACACAAGCCTCCTGCCCTTGACGGATTGATTTTGCCTATCTACTGATTCTGTGGATGTTTTTTGCAAAAAAAAACCAAAGGGAAGCAATCTACAAAAAGAAGTGCTGTCACTGGGAAGTTAGTCATTAACAGCCAAATGTCTCCCAGATAAGACAGAGATGCTGCAGCCTCTCCAAAGTTTGCATGTCATTAGAGGAGAATGTTGTGATGTGACAGACCGAGGGATTTAAGACAGATCTTTTCCTTGCCCAGGGTCCCCTGTGCTTCTGTGGTGTTTATATGGGATCACTGAGCTATATCAAGCATTCAGTATGAAATGCATGAGGTACAATCCACATGTATCACCCGTCAAGAAAGATTAACTTTTCACTGCACAGCAGCACAGCAATACTCCCAGGGCAAAGAAGGACTGCCCAGACAGAAATCTTCCTTTTTCTCCCTCGTTCCTCTCATTAAAACTGTGGCTGGCTCATGGAAAAGGCTTACCTAGCACAGAGATGAATGGCCAAGAGCTAATTTGCTTTGGGAATCGACTCTGTTGCAGTTCTAGAAAGAACAGTGGTTTGATGGCACCTTAAAAGTGCTTGAAACACTTTGCTGAATCAAGTCTGAGGCCAGAATTAGATTAAAAACATAACTGACCTGGAATTTAATGTCAATGATTTTATATTGTAGCAGCCTGTGAACGGATAAGCAAAATGTCCCATCTGCCATGCATCTAAAAGGGTGTCAGAGCCAGTCACAACCTCATGATTTAACCATCAAGGAGGTCAGGATTTCCTTTGGGCCCTGGATTTCAGATGTAAACAGGTTTACCACTGTTGTCCTTGAGGATATAAGTTGGTCAGCTCCAGGTCCAAAGCTGGATTTGATGCCCACCCCCATGCTCACAGTGAGAGAGGTCCAGCTCCTAATCCTGCTGTGAGCCTGGGGATGGACAGCAAACCCTGCTGTGGGGCTGGAGCTTTCAGAGTCCCTGAGAGCCTGGGGATGGACAGCAAACCCTGCTGTGGGGCTGGAGCTTTCAGAGTCCCTGAGAGGCTGGGGATGGACAGCAAACCCTGCTGTGGGGCTGGAGCTTTCAGAGTCCCTGAGAGGCTGGGGATGGACAGCAAACCCTGCTGTGGGGCTGGAGCTTTCAGAGTCCCTGAGAGGCTGGGGATGGACAGCAAACCCTGCTGTGGGGCTGGAGCTTTCAGAGTCCCTGAGAGCCTGGGGATGGACAGCAAACCCTGCTGTGGGGCTGGAGCTCTCCCCAGTGTCACCTGGGGATGAGCTGGGCCTCTTGACCTCGCTGTGTCCCACAGCATCCCTGCCATCCCCTACTGACCCCACCGGGTGTGTTAATGGGGTAATTCAGGCAGGGTTAATCTGAAGATGTTGCCACATTCCTTCCCCTGGGCCATCACCCCTGAGGAAGTGTTAAGTCCCCACTCAACAGCAGTTTTTTCCTCTGTGTTTTTTAGCAGAGGAGGATGGTCTGGTGAACATCACTGCTCTGCTCAGCACTGCACATCACCTTCTTGTTTTAAACGAGTCAGGCAGTGCCCATGAAATGAAAATGCTTCAAACAGCCTGGAAAGGATGGACTCACATAGCTGCTTGCTAAAAGTGCTCCAGGAGAAACCAGCAGCATCCTCTTTAGGAACACAAGCAAGGTTTACAGCAGCAACCAGGTGCTGGTTGCCACTCTGGCTGAGAACTGATCTGACTCCAGTGATCCTGGTGTGCAGAGAAGTGGCTGCTGAGTCTGCATGGCTGCAGTGGACACAAACAAGGAGAAACCACTCACAGCAAAACGTTGTTTTGTTGTCTCTGGGCTTGGATTTCTCAGAGGATCCCAGTAAGAGACTTAGAGATGTTTTTCTCAGCTCAGGAGCCATGGTTGTACCTCCTGTGTGTCTCAGCTAATCTAACCACAGCATGTTAATGAAACTAGACCTGAAAGTGTACCCAACAATCAATACCAGAATGCACCAATATTATGCAGCACAGGCCTCACATTCCTCTTTTATATGCTTGTTTCCATTTTGCAGTACCATTTTCTTACACAGAACACCCAAGTGCAATGATTAACTTCACTTTAAAACTCTAGCAACACATAAAAATCCCCTTTTGGGGGATATTTTAGTGATGATTTGCTGCAAGTAGCCATTAATACAATTTAACATGTGGCATTTCAGAGCAGAGCTAGAAGACAGGAGCCCTGAGTTCAAAGACTGAGCTGGTGCTGAGCTGCTGCTTCCACAATTAATGTGCTTCTTTCCTCAAGCAATGCAGGGTGGAAGCAACTTTCCAAAGAGAAGGAAAAACACTTTGCACTGACAGGAGATGCAGAGGGAGGGGAGGAGGCAGGGGAAGTTGGCTGTTTGGTGCCTTTAGTCCTATTATCTGTAGAAGCATCACAAAGTGGCAGTGCAACAGCTCCTGAAACAGGTGTGGAAGAAAAGGCTGTGTTCTCCTTCCTCAAGTTAAACCAATTTTTTCCTGTGTTATTGTGCAAGAGCTGCTTCCACAGAGAGCACAGCCTGCCTGACATTGATGACAGGCTTGGATACCTCACTCACTGCTATAGAAAAGGACACACTAAACTTTGCTCCCAGTCTCAGAAGAGAATGATGATCCCCAGAAACCAGAACAACCATGCAGAGCAGGGGTCTTGATCATGCTTTTGCTATGTTTTCATCTGGAATTTATTTATTCAGAGTAATTTCATACTCAACACGAGGTCCAGTGTTCAGCCTGAGAAACATGGGCCACTTTGGCTCTCAATACTATTTTTCTACTCTATTAGAGGGGAGAGCTCCTTTGTTCACCTTTTTGTTGTTGACCTTAAACAGAGTAAGTTGCTCAGACATTACTGCAACCTATTTGTACAAATAAAATGCTAAAAAATTAAAATGCACTTGGAAGGACAGGGACAGCTCATTCTTTATATTTGTAATTTCAGCCCAACACTTCAGGTACAAATCCTCCAGCCTGTGGTATGAGGACTCAGTGTAAGACACCAACCACCAATATCAGTGTACTTAGCTTGATCTGCCTAGCTGTGGATGCAAACACAGAAATAATGCAATAAACTTATCTGCTTCAGGCACATTAAAAACATCACCAAAAAAAAAAAAAAAAAAAAGGGCTACCACCAAAACTTGACTAATTTTTTTAAAGAAAAAGGCAATTTTTCACATTTTAATAGCTTTCATTCCATGTCTTAATAAATGCATGTTTGTTGATTTGTGTAAGCATGATGTAGGATTCTGCAAATGAATGTAATCTGCAACACGGGGATAGCTAAGCACTAGCTAACACTTTTGAATAATGAATCCCTACTGTATCAGATGGACGCTATTCATAATAATTCCTTGCTTTTCTCATTTTGTCGTGTACAGTAGCGATTAATCAATTTGCACTGTTATGTCACCCACAACAAATTGCTAGCACCAAGACAAATTTATTGCTTTATGATAAAAGAACTTGTTTAGGTAGAAATAAATTAAATTTGGGGGTTGTTATTTGAGTTTGATGTTTACATATATGACCCATGCAGCACAGGCCAGCAGAGGTAAGGGTATCCAATTATAACACTGGTGTTTTGAGGATAGCTCAAAGAGATTCAAAAGCAAATTCTGTGTTTGTACAGCCAACTGGTCCTTGAAGAGAGTGGGTCCTCCTGGGAACTCTGTGTGCCATGGTTGAGGCTGTTCAGGAGAATTTGGGAGGATTATCGAGTAGCAGGGTTGTGCTCTCAATGTTCCTGCCCTGTGAAGATGGTTTGATGCGTTCTGGGGGTCCAGAGGAGAAGCAACTCCCAAAAAAACAACAACTTCACAGCTCCTCTGAAGGTGGTGTTGCTTTGTGGAAAGGGCTGAGCAGGAATAGCTTTGCAGGGAACAGCCAGGGAGGTCTGGTTGCCTTTTTGTGCAGCCCATGAACTGCCCAGCCATGAGCAGCAGACAAAAGTTTGGTGCTGGAAGCCAAGTGCTCCTGGTCTGCTTCCACTCCTGCAGCTGGATACAGCCCTGGGACTCCTGCCCGAGGCACTGGGAGGACATGGACAGTCTCGAGGCTGCAAAGTCTGATTAACTTCTAGCACTCAAAATGCCCGATTTGTTGCCTTTATTTCATATTTTTTATTTCTTTTTACTTTCCTTCAGCCTTTGATAAGATCTCATATTAGCTGCTTCACCATAAATCTTACATTTACTCTTAGTTTCCCCTTCCCAGTGCTGCAGAAATCACTTTGACTCTTTTCCCCTGTGTTAAATGCTGCTGTTACTTGTCTTTTTTTGCTTGTTTCTTCCTCTGCTCACATTTTCTCATTTCTTGTACTCCTGACCAGGCATTTTCTGTAGCTCTAGATAAAACCTCTCCCTTCCCTGCTCCTCCTGACTTAACGTCCTTGTCAGGCTTCTCCTGAATCATTGCTGCACCATCCCAAGAGAGGTTAAACTGAGATTACTCCTGGCTGGAATGGCAGGACTGAGAAAACACCTGTGTGCTCCCCTAAACCTAACCCCAAACTTAACCCTAATCCTAAACCTAAACCGAACCCTAACCCTAACCTTAACCCTAACCCTAACACTAACCCTAACCCTAACCCTA
>VZTR01016006.1:8894-26144 GCA_013400775.1 Chaetops frenatus | reverse complement strand
TGTGTGCTCTCTCAGGTGTGTGCTCTCTCAGGTGTGCTCTCTCAGGTGTGTGCTCTCTCAGGTGTGTGCTCTCAGGTGTGCTCTCTCAGGTGTGTGCTCTCTCAGGTGTGTGCCCACGAGTGCAGGGCACCGCAGCCTGGCCAGGGGGAAGCTCTGTCTGCGAGGCCTGAGGTGATGCCTGGTGCTGTTGCCCCATGTCCCCTGGGGCCCTGGACTTTCCACCAGAAGTGATAGGGACTGCATTAAAGCCCTCACCTGCCCGAGCAGCTGACACCTTGCCAGGTGTGTGTACACCCCCATCTCCCTGGGAGCAGCTTCCTGCTCTCGGGGTGGGGGGGTTGCTGGTGTTCAGCTGCAGGTGCAGGGCCACAGGGACAAGAGCAGGGGGCTGCCACTTTCCACGAGTCCCAGTGAACTGAGACCAATGTCACTGGTCACTGGTGGCAGTTGTGCCACTGACTCTGCCAGGAGTAGAGCTCAATTCTGTTTGAACAGTGGTTTTGCTTTTCCATACAAAATCTATTACCTGGACGTCACCTCTGGCTAAAGCTTCCCAAAGACATCTAAATGGCGAGTCCCATTTTTGGGAATTATTTAGATAGAGACAGTAACAGTGCTCACAAATTTCTGATGGGATTAGCAAAAGCATCTCAATTTTATTTTACATTGGTGATGATGAAGGTGCTTTTGAACCTCACATAAAACACCGATTTGTACTTTTGGAAAGCTTTAGACGCCTTGAAAATGAGGAGTAGGAGTCACTTCCAAAATTGCACTAACAAATATGTCCCTTTGGCACTGCCAGAAATGTTACCCAGCATGCAACCTTTGAAAACATTCAAGTTATATTTTAATATTTTTAATCTGTATCTCACCTTACAAGTGCTATTAATATTCATTATAGATTAAGGCCAGAATGAAGATAACAAAGAGTTCTTTACAGTTTCTTTGGAGTAAAAACTGTGTTTTGCAGCACAGTGCAAATGAAAGAGAAGAAAAGTTTTTTTGGACAGTAGCCCTGAAAATCAGTTACTGGGATATATGTGTTCATATACATTAAAAAGAACTTTTTATTAGTATATAGGTGACAAAATGCACAGAGTTGGTGGCATGATAAAAAGAACTAAAGAGGGAACTCACAGCATGGTTTATTTTTAATTGAGATGAAGAATGAAAAATATAAAAATTTAGACACAACCCCGAAAGAGAAACATTTTCTGCAAATTGAACCGGCTGAAATGAATATTAGATAATAGATATATTCACAGAAGAAAAGAACCCTGAGACAAAACACGAAAAGCAAGTAGACAAATCCCAGCTTTCAGTGAAAATGATGAAAACATTTACAGGGAGAGCCTGCTTGCACTGTGATTATGGGAGACTTGGGAATCATGTACAAACAGCCAACCTGCAAATTTTTACCTGCAAATATTCACATATTCAGATGTCACTGAGTGCCCACTATTGGAGATTAGCTGGGGTTTCAGATGCAGCTGGGCTCTCTCTGCTGTTTATGATGGTCCTGTGCCAGTTTGTACCAGCTAAGGATCTGTCACCAACAATTTGTTTTGTCCTCAAATGTCCTCTCAAAGTTCAATCACCATTTTTATCTTGTAGAACTGAACATGCTGTAAGTACTGACCAGAAAAATCTCTGAATCATATTGGTGGCCTTAGCTCTTAGACCTGACAGCCACAAAAGATGTGGCAGAAAGATGCTATTCTCTGGGACTTCTGTGCTCCTAGATACACTTAAAATATGTGTTCCTTTTATGTCTGCCTACCAATTGTAAAAAAATAAAGAAATGACTAGATTTTGGGGGCTGGTTCACAAAACATCAAGTCTTTTAGATGCACATTAGAACCAATATTTTCTTGTCTCACATTAATCCTGTCCCTGCTTTATGATGTGCTGCTGAGATAGAGTAAAAGGAGCAGAGGAAAAGAATCCCTTTTTTTTTTTTTGTATTCCAAATACTGCTTTAATAAGACTGAAAGTCTCTCTTTTTCTCTCCTTATAGCCCTACAGCAAATAAATGGAGGTGTCAGCCCAACACCCTTGTAGGTTTAAACTGAATGGAAGTGTCCTTTTGAAAAGCTTGTTCTGTCTGACAGTCCTGAATGTGCTCCTATTGCAGTTCCTTTGAACACCCATCTTTTCTGTGTTGGTGCTCTGCTGACATGGCTTTTCGTTGAGTTAAAGATTAACAGAGTGCTGCAGAATGACAGGACTTTGTGATAACTTAATTGCATGAAACATAGTTGTTCCTATGCAAATCCCAGTGTAATTGGTCACCAAGAAATTACTCTGCCTGTATAAAGATGGCAAAATGGATTTTGGACACACGTGGGGAATAATCTGCTACCTTTTATCATCCTTGAAAAACATAGTTCATAGTTTTTATGATGAGTGTTAGACATGCATTTCATGCCATGAAAGTATTTGATTATGTACATTAAATATCAAGTCTGAGAGCTCTAAAGCCTCCTTCATTTTAAGTGTATTTTAACTGCTGACATTGGAATTAACATAACAATGTGGGAGAACTGCAATGGATTCATAAATTGTGAATCCTAATGGACATACCTTGCAAAGGTCCCAGGGTATTTACCAGCCAGAGAGGATGTGGCAGAAACTCTTTTAAATGAGAAAACACTGAAGAAGCTCCCTGAAATGGTTTCTTTATTACCATTAGGTTTGTGTAAGGGTAAGTATGGGATTATAGCATCATCTAAAAGAATATCATAAACAAGACAGGAAAATATTATAATCATAGAAGAGAACCACTGCAGGGCAATTGCTGCAGCTCTGCCTGAAGGTCTGTGCTAAAGAGCAAATAAAAAAACCAAGGTTAACAACTAAAGAGGTGCGTGGTGACCACAGAACCTTTACCAAACTATTTAGCACTCCACCTTAAAAAATAGCAGGGTATTGTAAACCGAATTATGTGAGCTAAGCCCTGTCTGGTGAGGAAAGAGTGCAATTACAGCACATCCCATCCTTCTCCCTGGTGTTTCACTGCAGAGGCTCAACACTTTAGGAATGCTAAAGCACAACGGAATGGAAATGGTATTGGAACAGAAAGAGCCTCCCGAAATGAACTGTACGCAGCCCGTTGTGTTGGCATGATTGATACTGGAGCATGTAGGTGTAATGAAACTGATGCTGTCTCTTCTGCACCTGTGATTTATTGAGTACAAATTTAAGATGAGAAAAGGCCCCATACCAGGAGCTGCATCTTCCCCCTCAAAGAGGGTATGGTCATCCATCACCAGCCATTGCAAAAGGCCCAATAGTGAGCGGCTCATCAGATGAGCCAATAGTCTCTTTGTTGGGATTCCTAACAAGTGTTGGATCAGCAAAAGTCTATTTAGGCTGGTGGACCTTTCAGGACCAATTTGTAGTGGGTCACTGATTCTGCTAGTGTATTATCTTCTTTACTACTAGTACCAGTTGGGCAAGCAGCAAAGATTAATGATTTTAGCTGCCGACTGTTTGTGGCAATCTACTGCTTCTGGACCAAAGATTAAGATTTTTTTGTGCTTTACTAGAAAGGACACACCTTTTATCTGGGACCCATTTTTATTTGCTGAGTTCTGTACAAATACTAAAAGAAAAATAATATAATGGGCACCTCAGTTGCCTTTTTAATGGCAATAAAAAGGATTTTTGCTGGTGCATAGCACAACAGAAGAGGGTTTTGAAAAGGAATGATAAAACTCAAAGCTGAGAGTAAGTTTTGTGTTCACTGGGATACAGAATATGGCAGAGCACAACTTTTTGCATCATCCCTCAATACATAGTACTGGAGAAATTCCAAGATCTCCCTACTTTTTAAAAGAAAGGGAGTGAGGGAAATGAGATTCTCTACAGCAAGAGCTCATTTTCCATGTTTGTATTTCATGCTTTTTCAGAGCAAAAATTCCCATTATAATGGACTTAGCCATGGTGCAAAATAACTCAAATCCATCCCAGGAACCTGAACTTGTGCTGGGATCCCTTGGTTTTTGGGGAGCTCCTGGGATGCTGAGTGGCTTTGGCCACTTATAGAGCCACTTCCTCTGTAAGAGAATTCGGAAACGAGGATTTTGTGACTGTGTTATCATGGTAGAACTATATGAGACACTGACTGACAGCTTCCAAGAAAGCAAACAAGGTGTGGGAGAGACTTTGATTAAACATATCTTTTCAGATATGTTATCTAATGAGATGCTATCTCACTAGCTCAGAAGTAAACTCCTGTTCCAAGCTCAAGAGGTTGGATAGCTGGACTCTGGGCAATTCTAGAGGAAAGCCACTGGCTCCTTAGAAAAAGGTGAGACCTGGTACTGCTCAGCTCCCTGAGCAAATCACTGCTGAAAGAAATCAGGAGTGGAAATATAATGACAACCAAATAACTCTGCTGTTGGAAAGGAGATGGGTTAAAGAACCCTAAAAAGTGTAAAAGAAGCCCAAACCACGGCACTTATGAAAATTCTGGTCCAAGTTTTCCTTATCAATGTTATTTGCCTGTTCCAGTGTGATTTGCCAGAAGCTTCCAAGCAGCTGTAGAGCAGACAAAGAACAGGTCAGCAGAAGGATGTGAGCAACCAGGAATGAGAGAATGGTACAGAAACCAGTGCAATTCCTGCAGGAATTTTTCTTCACAGAGGGTTTTGACTGCAGATGGATCAGGACTTGTGGGTGAGCTCAGGGATGTCCTGTGCACCCTGGAAAGTTAAAGACATGGCTCAGGAGCCTTTCCAAAGGAAAGCCCAGGATTTTCTCTCAATTGAAAAACAGGACAAAACACCAAGAGTGTGAAAAATGCACTCATCAGGGATCTAATTTTTAAGAGGAAGAGTTGTATAAACAAGCTAATAAAAAAGTGATCTAATTGTTTCCACAACTGCTTCTGAAATTGCCAGGGCCTTTTCTCCTTGCTTGTCATTGTTTGTGGAGTCATAAATCACAGCCCAGGAGATCACTCAGCTCCTGACAATCTGCAGCCATACTCCAGGTCTCGTGTTCAGCTGGGCCATGGGCACTGACAAGCTGTTACTTAAGCAGCTGACAGGTTCAAAATAGCACAAACTACAAGGATTTCACCAAGTAAAGAGATTTTAATTTATTTTTTACATGCTTATCTTCTGCCCCTGTCGTAAGCACAGTCAGAAAACATGGTATTCCCCTGTTGGTGCTGCAAATTCCCATTATGACATCTAGCATGAATATGAATTTTCCACTGGGCTATTTCTTGAAATATTGATGCAATTTCATAAGGCAGGTAAAGTTCTCTGTTTTTGAAGGGTGTTTATTAAACAAAAGTCTTCCATGTGTGTTAGATAGAGGGAGTTTTCCTCCTTCAACTGCTGAAATAGGCTTTCATCAAAAAAAGCAAACCACAGAGAGCTGAAATTTGCAACCCACACCTTGAAAGGTTTAGGTGGCCACGTCTCTGGGTTTGCCCTTGGCTGCTGGCAGCCTGCAGGGTTCCCTGGGAGGGAGGTGCTGCAGCCAGGGCTCCCCGGGCTGGGATCAGCAGGGAAAGCCCCCTGTCTCACTCAGCCCTGGGAGCAGCACAGCCTGGAGCAGAGCAAACAGCACTGCTGGCCTCAGGGACAGGGTGATGACAGACAGACCTTAAACCCCAGCTACCCAAACAACAGGAGGTGTTGCACAAACGGGATCCTTTGGCTGACAAACGCCCTCCTCTCTTTTGTTCCCCCAACAAAACTGAGCTTGCCCGTTTTGCAGCTGGATCCCATTCCCTGGGCAGCCTTGCAAACGTGTTTTGACATTGCTCAGTGAACCTGGGCCGTACTTTAAACACAGTTGTGGAAACTGGAGTGCATCTGGCACTGCAAAACACCACACTGGAATTTCTTCTCTTGTATCAGCAGCAGAAAATGCCCTTCCTAAATGACTTCACAAATAATCACGTAATTCATAAAGTTCAGGCTCATTCCTCTAGGAACTCTCTTGGATTTAATTATATTAAACAACAAATCTGATGGTAGTTACTGAGCTGAAGCCTTAACCAAACCCCTTTGGCAGTCTTTCTTTTTGGGATGGTCATCCCATAGGCTGCAGTTTCTTTCTCTGAAGAAGCTCTCCCATGCCCAGGGAAAGTAATAAAACCAGTTTTTTCAATGAATCATCAGAAGGTGACCTAACCTTTGCTCAGTAGGAACAAGCACCTGACAGAAAGCTGGGGCCAAGGAATCAGCCTTCCTGACCCATGCAAGAGATACCAAGAATTGAATTAATAACTGAGCACTGGCAAGGGCAGAGCCAGTGTTGTGGTGAACTTCTAACTCAGCTGCATTGAAAATTAAATGGGGAGTTACCTGTGGAGAGTAAAAGTTGGACAAATTTCTTCCTGCTGGAAAAAGGAAAGAAAAGGAAAGGGAAAAAGAAGATTGTAGTCATCTCAGAGTACAACGTTTTGGGGTTTCTTTGGGGTTTTTTGTCCTTCAAACACAATTTTGGCCTGGTTTCATGAAGCCTTGGTGCACAAGCAGAGGACACTGGTGGGCAGCGTGCTAGGGAGAGGCCAAGCACTGAGCTTAGACTTCTCCAAAACCTTGGCTGGAGAGCAAAGCCAAGCAGCTCCTCAAGGCCAGGAATGGGGAGGATATACTTATGGGAGAGCTACGTGTTACAGGACCCTTTTCTGTGCCCTCTCAACTCAGGTACTCAACAAGAAAATGTTGCTTCCAAAAAAACCCACTGCAAGTCAAATCCTCCTGTTTAGCGTAGACTTTGCAAAACAAACAGACAATAAATGCAAGGACTCTTTGCAAACACAGCACAGTAGTAACTGTGAGACTTTGCTTCCTTTCCACTTTAAGCAGAGCATTATTGCATCCAACTTCAGACTTGGATAGAGCTTTTTTCCCCCTGCTGAATTCAAAGGCAGAGTGCACAGCTGGCCCAGCCTCCAGCGTGCTCTGTCCAGAACTGACCTGCCTCAGAGGGAGATCAGATCTCTGCTCCTGCTGCTCGGTAGCCAGAGGAAAACACAAGGGCAGCTGCTCAGGAGCTGCTCTGTGGCACCCTGGGCTCTGTGTGCAGGGACCTGGGGAGCCCTCAGGGCAGCCTGACATGGAGCAAGGTGTCACCTTTATTCCTGAACAGAGAGTGAGCCCCTGTGTCAGGGCAGCCCCGGGGCAAAGGCTGGGTGTACACAGAGCATCAGCTCCAAAGAGCTGCTGTCAAAGTCTCCTTCCTGCAAAGGAGTGAAGCACTGCAGGACAAAGTAGCAGCCCAGCGTATTCACCTTTATTTATGTGTTTGGTGATTGAACAGTGATATCCCAGCTCTTCCACAGGACATTTTTAGCTACTTTCATAGAGAGGTCAAATGGCATGACCAAGGCAGAAGAGGAAATTAGTGGCAGGGCAAAAAACCTGATTCTTCTCCCACCCCACCCCCCAGTTCCATTAATTGCTCAAACTTGTGGCGGGCTGTGCTTAAAAAAAATCAACAGGAGTTTCAGTGGTTTGAAGGTCAGGCCCAAGCACAGCAAAACCCTGGGGCAAAAGTGCATTTCTCCTCTCCCTTCCCTGCAGCAAGTGTGTGTTCCAACACCCTCAGCAGAGGAGGTTACTCCTTCACTGGAGTCCCTTGAATAAAGAGATGCTTCTGGGACCACACTGAGCAAATGGGTTATTTTGAAAGGACAAGTTAGCTCTATAATTTGCCTTCACAATGTGTTCTGCACTCTAATTACAAATGCAAACACAGTAATTGAGAACAGCATCATAAAACTCTTAAGGAAGCCGTAAGTGATATAATACATGGACATGTTTACCATTTGGTGCAGCAGGATGCCTCTGTGATGTTTTCCCCATGTTTAAACAGGGTGGAGATTTGCTTTTCTTTCATAGAGTTAATTCCATGGCAGCAATTCTTCCCTCAGCCTCCCCGCTCCTGAGCCTGGCTCAATTGAAATACAGCTTTCAGAAAACCTCTCTTCTTTTTTCTCAAGTGAGGAAAACCTCTCTTTCTTTAGAAAGATATAAAATTGTTAATTCAAACTATTCCAAAGGGAAGAAAAAAGGAAGATACTAGTGTGTTCTCAGCCTATGATGTCCCACCCTTGCCAGCAACAGCAAATAATTCATCAGGGTGAAGTGTAGAAAGGGCTGGGGGGCTGCACTGCTACTTCCCCACCTAAACTGTCCCTGGGGAGCCTTCAGCCCTTCCCATGGCTCACAGGAGAAGGGGTCCCCACAGAGTTTCCCTTCAGGTACACACTGCCTGGATAGTGCAGCCAAGCAGTGGCTCTTGGTGCTCTCTACCCACTGAATGCCCTGTGCTGGGGTGTGGGGAGGAGTTCAGAGCTCCAGTTTGTCCCAGTTCAAGAAGGGTGAGCAGCTTAGGCCAGTGAGAGGCCAGTGAAGCCAGGGAAGCTGCTGGCAGGCTGGATGGACAGCAGGAGCATGGACACCCTGCACAAGGTGCTCTCCCACATTCCTGTCTTCACCCACCTTGCCCTTCTTACCCCTCCTTTTCTGTCATCTCTTGGGTCACCCTCCCCATGCCAACCCAGGATCCTGCTCCAAACAAGGCTCCAAATCAAGGCGAAGCCCAAGGGCCTCAAAAGTCTTCCCAGACACAACACAGAGACGTGGAAAATCGAACATAATCTCAGCCCTGCCCTCTGGAAAGCACCTCGGTGATGCTGGGTGGTGGGGAGGAGTGAGCAGGAGGATGCAGAGCCCCTCGGGGGGTCCTGCAAGGACTCACCCTCTCACAGAGGAGGCAGGCAGCAGCCCTGACAAACAAACTGAGAGAGGATTAGGGCTCAGTGTGCACCGACAGGCTCCTACAAGCTCACCTAAGCTTAACAGCTGCTGAACAACATGACAAATCATGGGATTCAAGGCAGAACAGTTCAACCTGCCTTTCGAGATCAATGAAGACGTGTGTCCTCCCTGCAGCTCGCTCCGGCTCGCACGTGCACACCCCGTCTCTTCAGATTTGCTGAAAGCTGCTATGGCCTGATTTTCAGAGGTGCTGAGTGCCTGCAACTCATCATGACAGGCTATACATCAAATCCATCACCTCTTGGGAAACTTGATTACCCTAGTGGAAACCCTCATTTCAAGCATTTAACTGGTTCCTACTGGTTTCAGCCGGTCAGCTCGGTTTTGGAATGGACCGCTCAGTTTGGGCTGTACTAATCCTTCAGGAGAAATAAATCCAAATCCATGTAGACCAGTGAAGGAATCCACTAGAAAGGTATCAATTAAAAGAAAAAAAAAATCTATTTTTAAAACATTGAACCAATAAAAATAACTCACACTTGGCTGGTTAGAGCTGTTCATCAGGTGACTTGCTGAACAGATGTCTCCAGCTGGGAATTCTTGGATGAAATTCTCCACCTTCTCCTTTTTTTATAGAAGTCAGTTATTAAAGAAGTACATTAGAGGCTTGAAACATGTGTTAATTCAAGCCAGGAAAACAACACAAAACAGAAACCACTCGTACATTGCCAAGAGAGAGGTTGCTGAGGTGTAATCACAGCTTTAAGAGGTGAAGCTCTTTATCTGGATGTGTGAAGGATGAAAACACACTTATTAAAGCCCCTGCAGATACACAGTTAATGCTGAAGATAAACAGGGCACTCACACTGAAAGCCTGGAGAGTCCTGGAGAAAGCTATCCACAAGACTCTAATATATTTTTTCACAATGCTCAGGAAATGTATAACGTGGTGGTTAATTCTGTATGTGGAGATTAGTTCACAGATATTACGGAATATTTTGTCCTAAATTTTCAGCCACGTTGGGTATTAATATATGTATTTTAAAAACCTAATGAATGCCTGCGTTACTGTTTAGGCAAAGAGGGATAACTGAACCTGCTGCAGCAGGGGCATTTACTGGTTGCTGCAGGAGCTCTTTCTTTTCTGCCTTACTGGGTATAGGCTGGAAATTTTGGTGTGCTTTTGTCTCCACTAACATATGAGGAATTGGTCCTGCTAGAGGATCAACCAACAGAAATTATCTCTCTTGGTACAGCAAACCTGAAATTCCCCCTAGGATTGCCATTAAAATAGAGAAGTGAAGGAACCTTCCCTGACGAGGTTGTTTCTTGCAGCAGCCTGTGCTCACCTGGCACTGCCCCTCTCCTTGCTGCACTCTGCTGTGTCCCTGCCCCAGCCCAGGGGATGCAGTCCCTGTTTAGGGGATCCCAGGATGGTCCATGGCTGATTGGGCTGCAGAGCATCCAGCCTGGGTAGCAGAGGGTGAGAATTTGTAGCTCTGCTGTGCTGTCAGCTCTCCTGCACAAACTCTTTCAACCATTCTGCAGAGGAGCTCTGGAAGCACAGAAATAGTTACAGAGCAGCTTGTCCCAGGGGCAGCAGCCAGCTCCATGAGCCCTCCCCATGTCCTGGCCCAGTCGTGTCAGATCCACTCCCCTCAGACCCTCCTTAGGGTCCTGGTAGTGGCCGGTGGTGGGAAACATCTCCTGCTTTTCTAGGGACTGGAGATCTAGCCAGATTTAAGCTGGGAGGTGTTTGTGACACAGAGCAACCACAGACACACAGGCTAAAACCCAGGTTTATTTCCTAAAGATAAGAGGACACATTGCACCATGAGCCAAATATCTTGTTTGGGGAAATGGAGCAGAATTTACACTCCAAGTCTGATTTTAAATCATCTGGTCTGGTGCTATTCAAGGCTGTGGATCTGTTTATAAGTAAAGGAAACAAAGATCAGGAGCCTTTTATTTTCTCCTGTCAGTGTAACAGCTGAATATGTGTTCCTGAGACTAACAGGGAAAGCAAACAGAAATTTCCCCAGAACTGTTCCCTTTCTTTGTCTCTCTTCTTTTTACTTCGCATATTTAGGACTTTAATATATTTGGAGAGGAAGGTGGAGTCTCGAAGAAGCCACCTCGCTTCCAGTTTGGCTCATATTTACTTAGAGTTGCACAAGAGGACTTTAAACTGCATAACAGGATTCTCCCAAAGACTTCCTCACTTTTCTCCTGCACCTGGATCTGTATGGAGGGGCTAGTGAAGGAACAAAGCTGAATTCCTTAGGTGAACAGAGAGCTTCATTCCCAAAGGGCACAACAAACCTGATCCTTCCACTTCTGATCAACACAAGCACAGAAGCTGCAGACCTGACCAGTACATCAAAAAGGAGCTTGAAAAATACTCTGAGCAAAAAATGCTAACTGTGCATCCTTCTCCTGTAACTGCACTGATATTAAATCAGGAAACAGTACGGAACAACCACAAATACATATATACAGGGGCTGTCAAAACAGAAGCAAAACCAAATCCCTAATGGGCACTAAAGGTGAAAAGAGCAAAAAGAATATACAGTATGGCTTTATGATTATATTTAAATCCTTATGCAGCAAATGCTGGAAAGGGAATTCCAAAAATTTTCTCTATATAAGCAATTTTTTTTTGATCCAGGACTTCGTGCTATGAAAAGGAATTACAAATCAGTCTGAATGAAAGGGTACAGGTCTGAGTGGGTGTCAGAGCATGCCTGTGGAGTGCTGGGCTGTAACAGCATCCCCCTGATCCTGCAAGGGCCCAGGGATGCACCCAGCCCTGCTGGGAACAGCCTTTCTGCTGCCACGGACATGGAGCCTGCACCAACAGTCTTTCTGAAAAGATGCTTCCATGGTCCTGGGTTTCCTCAAGCCCAAATGAGGCCAGAACTTTCTTCCTGGCTGCTAAAGACCTGATCATCAAGAAAGGCTCCCACTGAGCTCCTCGGAAAAACAGGCAACAGACTATGGCCAGAAAGGGATGTTGACCTTTTCTGGAAGATTTCCTGGCTTCTTATGACTTTGTGACATTAGACTCCAGGACACCTTCCCTGTCTCTCTGACATTTCCCTTTTCTAGATCTTTTCCAAGGGAACTAAAAACCCTTGGAAATATCACCTTTTCCACCCCGACATCTGTGCAGTTCGTCTGAAATCCTGGGAGAAGCAGATAAGCAGGAGAGAATTTTTTCACCAGTAAGATGTGGTCCAAGTTCTGAAGTACTTGAAAAGCCTTTGAATGACACGAAATGGTATTGCAAGATACAGCTGCAGCAATTACAGTTCTTCAGCTTCTACTGGCTACTTCAGTCCCCAGAGGCGACTTCTGATCACTCAGAAAGGTTTCGGTGCTGTTTATTGGCTACAAGCTCCTAAAAGGGCTCAGATCATGAGTTTAAGATGCCATGGTTCAAGTGGGAAGCAGGACTCAGCCAAGAACAAGAGGAAAGCTGGTCCTAGCAAGGCTCGAAGGGGCGGGGTTTGTGCTTCTGGATCAGGTGTATCTGCTAGGAACAATTTTCACCATGATGGAAAGGGGAATAATAACAAGAATTGGAGATGGGGACTAGGATGGGACTGCAGAATTTGGGAATGGTGAGAAAGAGACAAATTCTCTCGTAAAGTTTGGACCAACGCATTCACGGCATGATGGGGCTAAGGCTGAAAGAAATAACGAGAAACCAAATGTTTCTGCTCTCTTCTTGCCTCCCTGTCGAAGGCACCCTTGTAGGAGAGGGTGAAATGCTAGTATTTGGTTTGGAAGTCACCCTCTTTCCCACCCCCCTTCCCAACTCCGGAGCGCAGCGAGACCCTGAGCCAACTGCAGAGGGTGCCAGGGAGGGCTTGTGCTCCTTTCCCTGCACAAGAAGGCAGGACTCGGGCACAGCAGCGGCAGCCACCGCCCCCCATCCAGTCCCCCCGGGCCGGGCAGCTGTCCCGGGCTAACCCCGAGCCGCAGGGGGCACCAGAGGGAACGTTCTCACCTCCAAAAAAGAAAAGAATCCCCATTGCCCGAGTCCAGCATCCTCCGAACCTCGCCGGGACGGGAGCCTCGCCTGCGCATCACCCCATCGTGCGCTGGTGCGGTGCCCACCGGGATTCCCCCATCAGACGCCGTCGCCCCCACTTCGGTCCGCACCAGTGACCCCCAAGCCGCGCTGCAGTTTTTGGGGGTGTTTGTACACCAGGGCACGGCTCGGGAAGACCTTCCGGGCAGTGACACGGCCCCCGCTGCTGGCACAGCCGGGCTCACGGGCCGCCTTCATCGTGGGGTGTTCAATCACCCCCTGAAGCCCCTGTCCCGTACAGCAACACCCGCCCGGCAGCGCTCACCGCCCCCGCCACCGAGAGAACCCCAAAACCGCCCACTGCACGCCCCTGACCCCCGCTGCTCAGCGGGGATTAAACGCTGAACACTGCAAAACCTCGGGAAAGAAAAACATACCCCTAAAAACCTACCCTTCTGAAGTGCTGCTCCGCTCCCTTCTCCCAGCTCCACCTGTGAAAACGTGTCTAGAGTTAGTACTGGGATTTGCCCCGCTCTTAACTGGTTCCGGCTAAAATCTGAAGAGGTCCCAGTTCACCCAGAAGGGTTCAATCGCTTATTTTATACAGCAAAGCCGCTCTCCAGACTTTGTCCAAATAATGTTGCCTGCTTTACTTTGACAATCCCCGCGGAAAAGGGAGAGCGAGGGGAAACAAAGCCTTATGATTACCAGTAGTAATTTAATCCGAAATTCGTGGGCCATTCCCATCAGCCCCAACAAGCAAACATCAACAGTTTTCTTTCTCATGCACATGTATCTGCAATAGATGATTAACCAGGTCCCTCTCTGCTTACACAGGGGAAAAAAATCCTGACAACCAGCCCTATGTCTGCCCGCGGTTTGGGAAATTAAAAATCAAGAGGGAGGAGGTAGGAATTAGGAAAGTGATGCTCTTTTTCTCCATCAGCACCGGCTACCAGCCAGGGGTAGTTTAAGTTCGGGTCTATGTTTATTAACAAAACTCCCATTTCAGTCAACATATCCCGCTGATGTTGTGGGATTAAAAAAAACTAATTCTGGGGCAAAAGTAGCAGTCAGCTACCAAAACCGAGAAGCGCTTCTCCGAGAACCGAGCATGGAAACTGCATACTTAACAGCCGTCTTAATTCTCATCTGAGTACCTATACCTGCTCTTTCTAAGAACTGGGGATTGGGATGCCAGCGTAATACAATTCCCTTTCTAAATGCCACTGGCCCGATTTCGGGAGAGCCCTACCTGAACAAACACGGGTAGGTATCTGTGTGTTGCAGTTTTAAGGGAGAGATTTCAAATCTCAGTGGCTCCAGGACTCCTACTGCTCTGCCCTGGGCGGGCGAGCCGGCCGGAGCTGGTCTGAAATGACATTATCATTTTCTCTGAACTCGTCCCGATTTTGGCCGGGAGTTTGCGGAAAGCAGGGGGAAGTGGAGGGAGAGCGGGAAGAAGTAATTTTTTCCTCGAAACGAACCTTGAAAAACCGGATCTTTAAATATAGAAAGAAAAAAAAATTAAAGCAGCTCGATTAGCGGTTTTCGGATGCGGGAAGAAGGTGACAATTAAACAAAAATTGCCCGGAGTGCTCGGCGGGGAGGGGAGCTTCCGGGCCGGGCAGGTGGGCGCACCTTCTTCCCCTTGCGCGGGTGCGGAGGGGACGGGGAATCCTTCCCGCAGGAGCCGGCAGCAGCCGCTTTGCCCCGCGGTGACTTTCAGGGTGCGGGGGCCGGGGTGCGCGGAGCTCCCTCCCTCCCTTTGCGCTCAGCACCGCGGCCGCGCCGATGAGAAACACTTCTGAGCTGCCTCCGTGGGCTGTTCAGCCCAGAAATCCTTCTCCAGCAACATTATTTCTTCCCCAATCCTTGTTTAAAAAAAACAACATATACAGATATAATTTAAAATGCACGTAGGAGCAACGCCCCTAACATGTAAATCGCATCGAGAATAACCTTTGGTGGCTGAATTAAAAACTGCTATGAACAACTGGGGATTCGTGACACGAAGCGGTTCTGACTTTAGTGAGCCGCTTAACGCCGCAAGTTTTGTGGGATGTATTTTTGAAAGGGGAGTGAGGCATGGAAGAGCAAAGACACGGACCCAAAAAGTGCCCCGAAATTTTATGACTGTGAGGATGGACTCTGAAAACCGATCTGTAATTCACAGCTTAAAAGACTAAGGAAAAGGACAGAGTGTGTGTGGACGGGGAGATAATCAGATCAATGCTTCCCTCCGCCTTTCAGTAGCTCCACCTTGTGAATATACCTCAGTAATTATGAGAGGAAAAAGTATTATCCATCTAATGGCACATTTTGCAGGGCTGAATCCAGGCTTCCCAAGCTGGCGCCAGGGTCCCCTTTCTCTCAGTGGCAACGATAACGTTTAAGGTGCAGGTAAAAATAAAGCTCTCCCCAAGCAGCTTCCAGGGCGTCAGAAATAACAAGCCCAGCGGACCCGCACGGGGGACTCTCGGCAGCCCCCACCCTCCGGGGAGGCAGCAGCGGCCGGACGGGGACAGCCGAGCTCCCTGCCCGGTCCGCCCTGCCCCGATGGCCGGTCCCCCTGCCCGGTGCCGGCAGACCCCTTTGTAGAGGGGCACCGCGGGGCTCCCCGCCTCGCTGTGCCTCGGGGCCGCTCTTCAACAGCCAAAAGACGGCGATTTCCCAAATCTAGGACTGATGGGAAACCGGCGGTGGCCGTGCGGAGCCCGGGCCCCCCGCGCCGCCGGGGCTGCGCTGCCCGTGGGGGATGCGGGGCAAGGGGAGCGCCCCGGGTCCGTGGGTGCGTTCCACGCGTGTCCTCCCGCACACGCGTTCGGAGCACGGCGACCTGCGGAGAGAGGTCTGCGTGCTGCCGGGAGGGCAGCCTCGCTTGGGCCGGGATGGGGATGCGGAGGCACCGCTCAGTGCTGGGAGCGCAGCGTGGGCAGCGCCGGAGCCGGCCGCTCTCGGGGACTGTCGAGTGAGAGCTCTGTCCCCTCCGAGTGCCGTGGGGAAACACGCACACAAGGCATTGCCACACGAAATCAAACCCCGGCGCGCCTGTACTGCGAAAGAGGATTTGGATGAAATCTCCCTGTTTGGTTTCCTCCTTTTCCCTCCAACCCGCTGACAGAGGGACCCCCTGGGATTTCTTTCTGGGTAAAGGGAGGACTTCGAGAGACTTTTGCCTCCCTCGTTTCCTGCGCGGTTGCTGCCGGCTCCGCGGAGATGCGGAGGAGCGGGACAAGCCGGGCCGAGCTGCCGGTATCGCCCCGGGGCTGGCGGGGTCCCGCAGGGACGGACCCACACCAGAGGGTCTCCGCTTCGGGTCTCCGCAGTGTGGTCTCGGCTTCAGAAAGACAGCTCCCGCCTCATAAATTTCGGGAAAGCAGACAGATCTTGAACTTTTTTATTCTTTTGGCTAAATAAATGGGGGATGGGAGGGTGATAAGGGGGATTCTGAGGTGCAGAGGAGGGGGCGCAGCTCCGGAGCGGCGCGGCCAGGCCGGGACCGGGGGCAGGCTCGGTCCCGCATCGCTCGGTCCCGCACGCCCGTTCCCTTTTTCCGGGTGTTTTCTCCCGGTGAAAAGTTGCTGTTATTCTCAAAATGGACACTTGGAGTCGCACTTTCTGTCTGTTTGAGCATGGAAGCGGTGTAAAAAAGAAGCCCTAATCTCCCTTAATCGTTACAAAATGTTAAAAAAAAAAAAATCCTGTTACGGGACCAAAAAAAAAAAAAAAAANAAAAAAAAAAAAAAAAAGAAACTAAAAAAACCCTCACAAACCGAATACTCCTTTGCATGCAGTCACTCTCTCAGCGAACAGCAGAGGAAAGCAAACACGGTCCCCTCAGAACCGAAATGTAATTATATTTTCTCCCTAATATTTGCGATTGTCTGTGTCAATGCCTTCGCTTTACTTTAGGGAGAGATTTGTCCCCTGTAACCGGGATGATTTCCCCGGCTGTGCACGAAGCGCTGACAGCCCTGTCGAGCCGGTGCTTCCCTCACTCCCGGCTCCCCTCGCATCCCCCTCGGTGCCTCCCGCAGCCCAGCACTCGCTCCCGGCCGGACCCGCTGCGCGTTCGCTGCCGGTTTTCCCCCGGTACGTTCGCACCGGGGCCGCTTACATAAAGTTGAAAGGGTGGACGCGTGTGCGTGGCACGGGGGAAAGCTCCCTGCCTTGAGATCCGCTACGGGACGGCAGCGGGCAAAAAGGGGCACTTTGTTATATTCAGAACAAAGAGACGGGCAGGATGTCCCCCCCCAGTCCCCCTCCTTTGTGGGCTGCAGAGGCCGAAAAGGATGGGAGGAAAGGAGCAGAGAAATAAATAAATAAATAAACAAACAACTAAATAAATAAATAACTGGGGAGGCGCGGGTGCGGGAGGGGGAGCCGGGGAGCGCCCGGAGGTGCGGGCTGGGAGCGGCGGGCGCTCAGCTGGCGCTGCGGAGCTGTCACGGCTCGGCC
>VZTR01016005.1:127344-154081 GCA_013400775.1 Chaetops frenatus | reverse complement strand
AACAAGTGAGGAAAAGGTGCGGTTCAGAGCCCCTGAGATGCTTGTTAACCTCTGTAATGTTGTCTTGCAGGTAAAAAACTGAACAGACACTGCTGCCAAAATGGGGGGACTTGTATCCTGGGGACCTTCTGTGCCTGCCTAAGGCACTTCAGTGGCAGATACTGTGAACATGATGAGAGGCTAAGGTAAAAAACAACAGACCAAAATCGGAGGAAATGAGTATAGTGCTCTGGATGATTATTTTCTGTGGTGGGGTCGGGCGTGTACCAAATGTCTCCCTTGTCTTTCGCAGCAATTGCGGCAGCATTGCCCACGGCGTCTGGGTGCTGAAGGGCTGTTGGCTTTGTCGGTGTGGCTATGGTACACTGCACTGCCTCTCAGAAGTCGTGCACAGTAACTGTGGTAAGAAATGGCATTAAATCAAACATTTTTAACCCGTGGGCGATAGAAATGCCTTCTGCAGTGGTGGGGTACCCAGAGGATGCTGTGTGTGCTCTTGTCGGACTTCTAAAGTGGGTTGCTTTGCTTCAGAGAAATCATTAGTGAGACAGTAAAAAACACTGTTCTTGACTGTATAGTACATCACATAAGACACTTTCAGATGTCCATAATTCTGTACATTAGGAAACTTCCCACTGTTCTGGTTGAAAATTAGAGAGCTTAAATTCTTCTCTGTTCTGCAAAATCCCTATGTGTCCATGACTTCCCACTTAACCAGGACAATTTCTACAACTAAACTAAATTCAAGCACACACATATATTTCTTAAAGAAACAGTAAAACCAGTAATATAAACTGGTGTGGTAGAAGCAGAAACTGGTATTACATTAGCAAAAGAAAGTTATATCTACTTAACACATAGAATCATCAATCACAATACATAAATGATACAAAACTAATCTGAATTTTATTTAAAGATCTGTATCTAAATCTTTAGAACATATTTGTATGCATTTTAAAACTGAACACATTCCACACAAAAAAATATGTAGCCATTATCCTGATCAGTGTAAAGTAGTGCTACCTAGACTCCTCAAAAGCATGATATCATTTTAAGTCAGGTCTTTCTATATCAGCCTGTGAATTTCCCTGAATAAGTGGTATGAATTAGTATTTTTGAAAACAGTGTATCAACTAGCATAAAGATTCAAAGAATTGCTTTAATGCTATTGTTTTCCATGGAGAACTGACTGACCCAGACTGTTCTCAATACTCTTGAGATCACTGATAAGGATTTGACAATATTTTCTCTTCAGTGGCAAAATTAGTGCAAAATATTCTTGCCCTTTCCACCCATAATACCTCAATCCCATTTAGGCTTTCCTTCAATTGTGCCAACATCACTACTTAGCAGGGTAAGAAAACAACAGACCTAAAGAGCTCAAGATTCATTTGCACCCCAAGCTGTCTCTTGTTTCCTGACCAGATTCCTACCTGAGTAGCAGTGCCTTGAAGCTGTGACTTCCAAGTTGTAGCACCAACTCAGATGTAAATCAAAACATTAGAAAGGTGACATTCCTACCTTTGTAACACCCTCCAAAAAAGCCCAAAAAAAAAAAAAAAAAAAAAAAAAAAAAAAAANAAAAAAAAAAAAAAAAAACCCAAAAAATTCTTCACATGTTCACCTTTAAATCAGCCCTGTTGTTCATCATTACAGGAGCAAAAGACATAATCTCCTGCCATACTCTGTAAAAAGCACTCTACTGCTTACTACTCTTGAGCTCAGCTCAAGAAAGACAATGAAGGTCTCAGTGGAGAATCCTCTGAGCAGGGACTCAGGATGTCACATACATGAGGGTATGGCTTTTCTGCTTTGGCAAAAAGAGAAGTCCCTTGTTAAAGGAAGGGTTAAAAGCTGACATTCAGGCTTGAGTGCTTACCCCTTGTGAAGTTCTTCCTCTTGCTTTTGCTGGGTATTTACTTTTGATTATTCTGAGATTAATGCCTACAAGAGCTGATAAGTGCTATCAGTTGCTCCTCAAACGATCATTGATGGGACATCTATTTACATCTCTCCCCTGAGAATAGTCCCTTTGATTGGCTTTAACAGCTGATACCTTTAACTTAAGTACCTGTGAGATGTCAAAGGACTTTTCAAGTATGTTGAAAATCCCTATGTTTTCAAATTTACATATTTACTCATTAACCGTTTTATTTTCTTGATTTTGTTTTTTTTTTTTAAGACCTGAAATCGGAAAAGGAGGAAATTATCATACTGTATTCTAATGGTTTAAGATTACAGCAAGCCCTGCTGTCAGTCACTTGCCTGCTTGCCATCCTCCTGGAGTTCTTCTAGCTGGCAGTTGAGAAACTGGACAGGGGAACTATCTCAGGGCTGATATGACCCTCACCGTGAATCATAAATTTCTTTTCATTTATGAGTTACAGAAGACTCTTCTACCTACGTGTCACAGGCAGATTAAGATGTATTAATTAATGCTGAAATACTTGGGTTATTATAAATTCAGACTGTATGAATGTGNATTAATACTGCTATCGGTGTCTGATCCTAACAATTCTTTATTTCCAAAAATAATGCTCTTCCAGTGGAAGCAAAACCCCCACAATATGCTATGCCTGAAGTATTGTAAGTTATAGTAATTTTTTTGTACACAATGCAACTCTTCTAACAAATAAAATTGATTTAATTTCTGAAAACTTTGTTTAGCTTTATTTAAACTTGAAAATTCTTATCTACCATTTGTCATTATATTTTGTCTTGTAAGAAATGTGCAGGATAGAATGGGCAAACAAATTTGAAGACATAAGGAGGGATTTAAGAGTCAGTATCTTTCAAGTTCTAATATGGGGAACTGTAAAAGTTACATAGTCTTTCAGTTTTTATTCTTATTTATTACAGCAAAATTTTACATATGCATAATCTAAGGCGGGAATCATGTGTATATTAAGAACATATAATGATGGTTATTTGTCTTTTGGGGGTTTATTTTATTTCATATCCTAGAAATAAGAGTGCCTCTTTTTTTAAATGACAGCAAAGAGCAAGTTTGTGCAACTTTTTCTATGGCAAAGTTGTCTTGATTTATATATAGTTTAAAAATGAGTATATCTAGGCTGTAAAGTACAAAACGTTTGAACATGTAAGTTTATAAAGCAGAAACAGGTTTGTTTTGAAAAAAATTGCAAAGATAAACCTAAAATATATTTTCATCCTTTTAAAGGGAAGGTACCACATAAAAACAATCAGATTCATAATTTTAGTAACTAAAAAGACGTTACTGATGACAAAAATTCTCAATGTCTTTTAAAAGTTCAATATATTTAATTCTTAAAATTTACTATTTATTTGATGCCACAAATTGAGACAACCCAGTTCTTAAGCAGAGAAGGATGCATCACTAACAAATGACGTAATATAGTGGCTGCCTTTAAACCTATCACTACTCAGAATCAGACTTTGGTAGGGAGTCACTGTGTAAATAACATATTCATGTTAAATACTGCAAGTATTCAGACTACTCCTTTCCAAACTCTAGACTTGTGCTGAGAGACAAGGATTCTCACTCTTCACATAAAATACACTAGACTAGAAATGGTCATTTTCTCATTATTTCACACAAACTGGTCTGTACCTATCAGCCTCTGTTTCCACAAATCAGCTTAGGATAATTAAATATCAAAGAGAACAGCTGGAGGAAAATAGTTCTGCCTTTATTTAACAGATGCTGAAATTGCAGGAATGCCATTATGAAGTCATCTTGGTTTGCCATAAAGCATACCTGAGAAGTCTGTAGGCAATACAGCTTGTAATGTGTTTCAAATAGTCTTTACTTCTTAAAGGAAAGCAGCTAGGTATGTGAAAAATACATAGCACAGTAAAAATACATCTGAAGATCTGAAGTAATATTTATTTTTTATCCCTGTAGAAAACATACAGAGCCATTAAAGATTGCAATTGACAAAAGAAAAAAGTGTTTTAATACAGGTTTTGCAACAGAACAGCTACTTCTCTTTCAATAACACCCACAGCAGACTTAATCAGGAAAACTGAACTGGAATAACTCTCTATGTAAATGAGCCTATGAGCCTGCAAGAGGCACCCTGATGAGGCTATTCATTATTGGGTTGCTCTGACTTGCAGAATTAGAGCAACTGAAATTTCTAGCAAAGAAGCGTTTTCCTGCTGTACCAAAACATTAGTACAGGGCATCAAATTAGATGCATGGCTCTCTTTCTACTGTCTCAAAGCATTGCATGGGGATTTTAGATGCATAAATAGCTTTAATTATGTCAGTGTAATTTATTACTGTCTCTGAATGCCAGAATTTGAAAATTTTCCTCTGGAAATAAAAAGAGAAGGTTTTTGTTTTTTCTCTCTATCTTATCCCATTGAATACTGTTACTGGAAAATCTGAAAATTCTGCTTCAGGATGGTTTTATATCAACCATACTATGGCAACACTACCCCCTCAGTGACAGTCAGTTGTGGATGATATTAATCTCATCTTTGTGTCAGAGCTCTGGAATTTGGTAAGGCGTAGGCAGAAGGAAGTACAGCCTGTTGCCCTCATGCTCCTGAAGCAGAGGCAGCCACAGGAGTTGAGTCAGAAGAAAAACAGCTATCTCCTTAAGTTAAGGAAAAGCAAGAGGGGAAAAAGCATGCAGAAACTCTCCTGTGCATAGTCTCATTTGCAAATAAAAATGTAACTTAGAAGGAGGAAAACAGAAAGCACTGAGGAACAAAGGAAAGCACACAGTCACAATCTTTGCTTAGGTTAAAACTGTCTCCGCTTTTATCTGTCTCCAGCTGTTTGCAAGAACAGATAAAAGAAAGCATTATTTTCCTCCCCTGTTACCATCTAGGCCTGGCCACTCTTCTAACAGTGCAATTACAGGCACTTTGCTAAGGTTTGTTTATAGCAAACAGCAATGCTTACTCTTCAGCCTCATGCTAACTCACAGACCACTCTGTCAAACATGGCACATCCCAGCAAAGTAGACATCTGTCGCTACAAGTTCATGCATGTGCCTTCTCTATATGCAGCCACATTTGGGCAGGGGGAAGACCCTCAAAAGGGAAGCATTTATCAGATGATCCCAGAGCCATAGATCTTTTCCTCCTCGCAGCTGACTCCAGAACTAAAACAAATGGTGCTGCCTGCAGCTGGTCTCAGTGGCTTCACCCTTGCAATTGCTCCAGCCTCCATCACTCCTAGGGGCATGCCACAGCTGATAAGAGCCCAGACTGCAGAAGAATGTGGTGGAGAGGCTGCCTTCTCTGCGGGCAACATCCCTGGAGCTGGAGCTCTGCTGCTAGGCACAGATCAGCAGGGCGATGCTGCCATCTGCCCTTAAAGCCCTGCCCATTTAAAAGAAAGGATTCATTTTCTATAAGGCTATGTAGTGCACCAAGGCGCACACACAAACCTGTAAAAGATAACTTTCAGGTACCAGATACTGAGGAAGTGTCACTTATGTGTCCCTCTGAGTATCTGATGGTTATCTCTGGAGATGACTTTATTCCCAGCAAGGAGATATGGATTTCTGTTGCCCTGGAGAAGTGTTAATTGTACCTATAGGTGCCAATAGCCTTCTCTCACCTAGAGAAGAAGCCAGCCAAAACAGAACTAGAAGTAAATTCCCACACTTGTTTGTCCAGAGTTATTTGGGGGTACTTTTTGTTTTTAATTGGTGTATTTCAGATTGCTAAGGTTGTATTTTGCTATTCATCTTCTATTCACTCTCATAGTGTGCCAGCAGGCTATACATCTGGATCATTACATCCACAAATTTCATACACCTGAGCAAATATACTCAACTTTGTCTTCCATTAATTGGAAGAGTAATATAGCACAGCAGGCTGACTCATGTATTGAGCAGCCCCGCGAATTAGAATAACATAATCATAGAATATCTTGAGTTGGAAGGTACCCACAAGGATCATCAACTCCAACTCCTGTATTCACACAGGAGAACCTAAAAGTTAAACTATATATTTAGGAACATTGTCCAAAGCTGTAGGTGTATATGTCACAGAGGTATCTAGCTACCCTGCAATCATTACCTGTAATTCACCGTCTGCCTCATCTTTTACAGCACAGTCATGTACAAGCATGGGAGACTTAATGACAGCACAACAGCTGTATACTTGCCCTCTGCAAAATTACCCAGCTTTGTGAGTACTCCCTGTGATTGCAAAGCACCTTCTTGATCAGAGAAGATATTGAAACATGTAATTCCCTCCACATTTGGCTGATTGACCTTGCCCTTGGCTTATGCTGCTTCTTGATAAGGTCATGAAGCTGCCATATGTCACTGGAATAAAACCAGATGTCTTATGCATGTTGTGTCTAGCATTTTTCTTCAGGTGCATGCTGGCACAGAAATAGCTTTCATCACTAGCTGTCTTAGTCTGCTGCAACCCAACTTTACAAAACTACAATTTATAATCCACCCTGTGAGGCTTCAGTTCAGATATTATTTGTCTGATAACATTTGGATGAAATGCTGGGAATGTACTATGAGGACAAAAGCACTGATAAAATCTCAAAAGCAAACAGCCAGAAAGGCATTGGCATTAGAGTTCAAGGAAGCACACTGTCCAGCTGAGCCTCCAGCAGCTGGTCCCAAGGACTCAGATCTCTTTCTCTGACAGCTGAGATGCTTTTCTGAGCTTCACACTTTGTCTGGGGCATAGCTTGTCACCATTCACTGGCTTTCTGTGAGCAGAAATAGACATACAACCTGTGAAGTTCCAAATCAAAGGACTGGGTCTGGCAGGACTATGACAGTCATTTTCAACCCATCCATACAGAGTTTTCTGTCACTGGACAGCAAACTGTGCTGAACATTAAATTCCTTTCTAGGCACGGCACATAACATTCGGCATCTCTTACCAGCAATGAGTCTTTTTGCCTGTTCTCTACAATACAAGGTTTGTGTCTTCCCAATAAACAGAAAGCTTCATTGGATCCATCCTACTGATAAATCATTACAAAAGGTTATAAACAAGAATAAATTTCACATATATACACCAAAGAAACAGATAGTTCTGTCTCCTGTGCTGACATAAAAGCTCAAGCTCTAGTCAAATTCTAGAAAGTTTTGTCTAGGAAGGTTGTGCTTCATGTTTTTGAATCACCAAGATTTTGTCCTTTCAAAAAGTATGAAAAGGAGTATCAGGAAAAAATTTAATTAAAGATAAAGAAATGGTACAAAACTGAAAAGACAATATTTGCAAGAGGATCTCCATACAGAACAAGCAGAGAGTCAGGATCAAAATGAAAAGTTTATGTCAAAGAACCTTTCCACCTGCCTTTGTATGTGAACTCTTCTAAAGAGTGTTTTTTGGACCAAAAGCTTTTTTTAAAAGACAAAAGATTATCAGACTTGTCAAGTTCTATGCTTGCATGTCAGCCTTGTTCTTACAGTCTCAGCATTATGTTTCCTCACCTCAAATTTGTTTAATACAGCATCAGTACTGAAGTTACTTCTTGCACAAGGAGGAAATCTCGCCTGGAAAACAAAGTGCCTGTACACCTTAATTAGCTCTGAAGGTCCGTATGGAGGCCATGCGATGTGAAAATAAATTGAGCTCTGTTTTCCTGTCTGTTAGGCTGGTGTTGGTTTGTTAAATTGTGCCAATAACATTTCTGATACATATTGGTAACAGAGAGAGAAATTTCTTATCGCTTGTAACATCAGTCTTTAGGGGAAATAAGAAATACAGAAGCACACTCCCTGCTCCGTGTCTCTGTCCTCCACTGTCCTTCACAGAGGCTATACCCCAGCACTCCCTGTGTGGACATGTGAGAAGCAACTCCGTGGAGAAAAAGACCTGTGCAGATGTGCTGTGCTGTACGCCTCCAGCAGTGCGACAACCTGCAACACAAGCCAATTAGGTCCATTCCTGTCTGTGTTCTTTTGTCTGAGCACATGTGATATGCCCATCAATGGCTATGCTAACCAAAAAACAACTGCAAAAGTCCAACAGTGTTAAAATACATGGAGGCCAAACTCCAGCCCAACAGCAAAAACAGGGAATCACCCATGCATGTAAAACAAAGTAGCAAATATTAATTCCAGGAGACAAGAATATACACCCAATGCTGCAACTTCCTAAAGCAGTTTGAGTAGACAGCAAGACCACAGAGACACCTGTCTCTTGTCCTCTTTGTACTGGTGTCATCCACAGTCACATAGGTCCACTCACTTACCCATCCAAAACATTCTTTTCTCATTCTATTGGCCTAATTCCCAGATAGACCATCTTTGCTGACAGAGGGATGTAGCAGAGACATGGAGCAAAAGTGAAGGGCAGCCCACAGTTAGATAAGCCAAAACTGGTTATGTAATCACTGCTTTAATGTTAACAGCTTAGTTAGTTAGAAAGGTTGTCAGTCTTAGTTTCAAAAGAAGACATCAACATGCAGAGACAATGCAAAAACTAAATGCCAATGGGCAGAAAATCTGCTCCTGACTTTCCACTATAGTATCTAAGCAGTAAAAAATTCCATGGGAACAAGAGAAAAAGATCATTATTTATTTGGCAATAGTGACACTGTTAATGGAATATTACATAGCATTTTGTCATCTTCTCTTCGTAACAGGTATTGAAATTTGTAGAGGTTTCAGGAAAAAGATACATAGGCATTATTTAAGATAGAAAAATAGACACTACAATGAAAAATGTAGCAAATTCAGTTAATTATGAGACCAAGAATTATGAGTAACTTGTTCCCCCAGAGGATCAGATGGGAAGATACTCAAGACCATAAGTTTATTGAACTGACAGAGCCATTTTCACTGTTTTACACACAAGTACCCCAATGCAGACAGTGTAGCTTTTACAAGGAGAGAAATATGCCAGTGTTAACACCAGTGTTAAGAATTTAGATTCACTCAGCATTTGCAGAAAGGCTGCTTGTTAAAAGTCTATCAAGCCAATGAACTGGCACTGTGGCATGCATGTTGGGGTGTCTGTGCATGTGTCCGGCAAATGAGGGCAATTCTGGAGCAGGTTTTAATGTCTCAATCATTGGAGGCTCTGCAACTGAAGAAAGTTAAATCCTGAAGAAAACAAGAGAAGAACATGAGTCATTATTAGCTAGCTGTGAACTGATTAATTGTAAACAATACCATTAAAAGCTATGTACATGAATTGCAATCCACATCATTGCATTAAAACACAGCTATATTATTTGCAGTGTGTAGCCTCCAGTGTGCCTACAAGCCCTGACCAAGGCTGACTTTTTCTGTGCTGGGCACTGTACTAGTGCACAGGAAGAATGAACCTGTCCTCAGCAAGTGACACATTGATGGATTATTTTCTGACAGTTAACAAAGTATCTGCCATCGATGTCTGGCTCCATTCTCCAAGGCAAAACCCTTAGCGTGCACACACTCCTACTTCAGTCATGTTTTCATCAGTCTTGGTGGTTTTACTGTTTATTTTCCATCTCCTCAGAACTGGTCCTCAATAACAACATCAGCATAGGCACCAGTCACCAGGAGATGGCATCATTAGAAGTTAGTAACACTGACTCTAAAACTTTGCAGTCAGATGCAAGTCTGAGACTGAATACAGCACTAATGACTGAATTTCTGAGCCTCACAGTACTGATAAAAACTAACATTCCCAAAGCAAACCACAGCAAGTATTTGAATGCAAGGCGTGGATTTTTAAAATGTAATTTTCAAAAGATGAAGCTGCTACTACCCACTGCTTTGGCTACTAACCATGTATCTCTCTGTATGAACTGAGGCTGAGCATATTGTCAACACTTAGCAAAGACTGTTCTTACTATAGAATCCATGAGAGACAGCCTTTCCTAGGCAATTAAGAAAAAGAAAAATCTTGCGCTGGTAAAAGAAGCATACAATTATACAGATGTTTTCATAGATAACATTTATAAAAGTTATGGGAAATAATGTTTAATTTTTCAAGGGGTTTTCCTATCACCATTCTACTCATGTTAAATTAAACTTGCAGCAAGTGAGTAAGCTTGATCTGACCTACTGCAGGGATGAGTAGTGATTCTTGTATTACTGTGCAAAGTCTTAGAGAAAGTGAAATAATTGCCTTTAATCTTACTGTTCTATCAAAGAGACTAAGGAACCCACTTGCTGGGTTAAGTGTGTCAGAAAGACAAATTATACCAGCTCTGTGTGCATGGATTCCAAGGTGCTGAATACTAATTTTAAAGGAATTTTATCAGATAGCCAGATGAAAAGAAGTAACAGGGACTTGTTACTTTTCAAGAGTATATGCTTTCCCTGGCTGCTGGCAATTAAAGTTTGACAGCTTTTCAAGATAAACATATAAAATAGGCTTGAAAATATTTGTTTGTAAAATATTCAGGTCTTAGGATATTTTATAGAGTGGAGGTAGAAAAAAAACACTATTTTATTTTGATAACATCACTTGGAGACACCATAAGTAAGTACATGATGATAGCTTAATTAAAGCACTTCACAGAACTCAGTCTTAAAGATTGATGATAAAGAGGAAAATGTGTCAGAGAGTGAAATAAAATTCCTGAGAGATAAATTGGTTATCTGTGGCATTTATTGTTTTTCCTTAACACTCTCATGCACTGACCTTGATATTCTGCATATGTGATTATCTTAGATATAATAAAAACATTTCTTTAATAACTCAAAATATATTGAAATGGGCACTGTCATATAGGCTGCCTGGTCTCTTTTACTGTATTTTTCTGTTCCTGAATACTGATGAGAACTGCTGCTAGGCAAACAAAAAGGTTGCTTTAACCTTATAAAAAGCTATGAGTAAATAGCTCTGCCTGTGATAACACTTTCAGAAATTAGGAGTAAAATAGACTCGTATGTCAGTTACGCCAGTGTATCTCAAATCACAGAATTATTAAGGTGAGGAAAAACTGTATGATGCTCTGGGTGGTGAACTTTCTTTTAATGAGTTGATGAAAAGTCTGTGCTGAATGTCCACTTTCCAACTTCACACAGTGTCTTTAAAGGTCACCACACCTGTGCACCCGTTTGAAAGAAGACAGCACAAAAACTGACGTGTTTTTACCTGTTCTTCCAAGAATATTTCACATATTGCCATAATATTGTCTCACTATCTATTTGTTCTTTCCTTGCCACAGTCTACCAGCAAACCTACATACAAGTGCTACCCATTCACTTCCAAGTAGCATAGTCAACACATCTTCAGTTTTGATATGTAAAAATGCTTCTAGCTGTCACATGGAGCTGAAATGCCCACAGATCTGTGAAGGATCATCTCCCATAGAGTCTGCCTTCTCCTTCAAATTCGGCTTAAACTCAAAAGATAGAAGATCTGATTTCTGCTCCTTCTATAAAGAAAAGGCACCAAGAGGAGTCAAGGGACCTGAATTTCAGGAACAGCCTAAAGATAAGGTAGGCAAAGATCAGCTCTAAGAGCCAAAGAGCCAGAGCTAAGAGTTGATCAAACAAGAAATTTGAGTAACTCTCCTTTGGTCAGGTTTAAGAGGCAATTTAGGAAAGAAAAGTGCAGGAGCAGTAACCTGGTAAATGTTATGCCTCATCCTTAATCCAACCAACAGAAAGGTAACATCACAGAAAGGAATTTTTCAGTTATGGCTTAAAATTGCAACAGATGATTTTACAGATAGTGAGTAGGAAGGATTCATTTTGATTGAAGGGTCTATGCTTCAATCATAGACTGGTTTGCAGGACAGACTGGTTTGCAGGACATTTCTTTGGTCTCCCTTTTATTTTGCACCCGCATTTGTGTTTCAGGAAGGAATAGCAACCCAGAATCTACAACTAATATGGTTTTTAACAATTTTTTAGTAATCTGGTTAAAAAGATCACCCCAAATTTCTCCCTGCGTATGTGCTTGAGGTGACCAAAAGCCTGGAAATTCATTCCAGAGATAGATCTGGAAAGGAGAGGTCAGTTTCTTCATATGTACCTGGTACATATAGTATGTGGTGAGATCCTGAAGCGTTCTTTCTTCCTGTTTAGTGAAGCCTAAAAATGCTGAGATATGTACAAAACATATAGGAACACATTATGGGTACAAATCACAGGGAATAGGACCTGTGTTACAAGAAGAAGGAGTCATTAACATGTGTATTAGGTTTGCACATTTTTTATTACCTGGTGGGGTTTTTTTGCCCTGGTCCATGCAGCCACCTGTTGTAGCTAGTGAGAGGAACTGCTCAAGGACACAGGCTCACACAGCTGTTGGCAGGTAACTTCAGCATCAGCTAATGGTGAAACCACGGCAGAAAAGGAGGAAGTGGCCATATAAGAGTAGTCACTTTGCAGGAATGTAATAGGAGCTGATCTTTGTCAAGAGAACGTACTGCCTTTCAAATTCTCCAAAAGGCTCAATGTCCTTGAAAATAAACAGTGAACTCTCTTAAAATCTTAAAAAAAGTTAAGTTTCAAAATAGTGGGAGGACTATTGAAAAACACCTATAAAGGATGAACATAAACAAGATCTGGTTTTTGTGATGAGAGTCACATATCTCCCAGCTGCCTACACAAGATCATGAGTATGAAGTCAAATGGGGGAGTAACAGGGGATTCAAGCTGCACTCTTGGCACTGGCAGCCTTCTTGTCAGGATCAGAGGAACCACTGGTACTGATTTCATGGGGCTTACTTTATATTGAAGGAGGTTACTATTTCAGGCCTATTTTTTTTATAGGGTCACTGATTTATGTAGCTACCCTAACACCAGCACGTAAGAGGGATTTTTTGACTCGTTGCATCAACAGACTCCTTAGTCCATACAGCTTTTCATTTTCAGAGCTGCCAAGCACTCATGATTCACCAAAGTGTGCTCTGGCTTCTGACCCCAAGGTCCCAAGAATATCCACATCTCTTGTGGAACAATTTGAAAAAACTGTGGATGCAACAGGAGAAAAACCCACTGAAGGACTTCTCAGAAATTTCCACATTTTCTTGTCTTCACCCGACTCGTCCAAATTAAAGCACTTCCACTAGAAGCTTTTAAAATCACCCAGTGCCTTCATCCACAAGGCAGCTCTCTGACAAGAAAGTCAGTGACAGACTCAGATCCCTGACGTGCAGTATGTAAAGCAAATGCACAGCATTAATGGTATTCACAGCCAGAAGGCAACTGATACATAATACAGTCCAACAGGGTCAAGTTCTCTCATCCCATTAAAATAAGTAGTTTTCCAGAAATTATTGAAATGGTAAATTTTTATGTACATGTACAACACAATGGCTAGAAACTTTGAGCAATTAGTCTAAGGGATGGACTGGACAGAGAGAAAAAAAAAAAAAGAAAAACATACTGGCTTTGAACATGAAGTAGTACAGCAAACATATTTGTTGAGTGGTGAAGGCCCGTGAGTACTGTGTTATCCTGATCAGGAGTGACAATGACACAAATGTTGACAAGAATAATCTTCCCTTCAATACAAAAAATTTATAAACACATGTGGAAAGCAAAAATATATTTCCTCCTGCTGCTTATAGGTCTAGTTTCAAACATAAATTACATTTAAATATTTAGAAGTTCCTGATTTTGGTGGTTAATTTAACCAAGTTATTAATTGTTCCACAAACCTAGGAGAAGAATGTTGTCATTATCCTCTATTGTCCGATGAAATCATAGAATCTTAGAACTCTTTCTGTTGGAAGGGATGTTCAAAGCTATCTAATCCTATGCCCCTGCCATAAGCAGTGACATTTTTCACTAGACCAGGTTGCTCAGAGCCCTGTCCAACACGACCTTGGTTGTTTCCAGGGGTAGGTCATTTACCACATACTTGGGCAATCTGCTCCAGTGTATCACTAGCCTCATCATAAAAATATTCTTCCTTGTATTTAGTTTTAATATACTTTCTTTCATTTTAAAACCATTACTCCTTGTCCTTCCACAACAGGTCCTACTAAAAACGCATTAAGGTAGCCATGACCCTTCCTTTGTCCACTGGTGTAGTCATGCCATCACAGAAGGCCATTGGGTAAGTCAGGAAGGACTTACCCCTGGTGAAGTCATGCTGGTTGCCTTGAATCACCTGCCTGTTCTCCACGTGCCTAAGCACAGCTTCTCCAAGGATCTGTTCCATGACCTTCCCAGACACAGGTGATGCTGACCCATCAGTAGGTTCCAGGATCTTCCTTTCTACCTGTTTTAAAGATGGTCTCCCTTCTTCCAATTACCTGGAACTCCACCAGACTGCCATGACCCTTCAAATATCATGGAAAGTGGCTTGGCAGCTACATCAGCCGATTATATCAGCCAATTTCCTCAGGGATTTTCTGGGATACATCATGTCAGATCCCAAAAACTAATGTACCAGAAACTAATTCAGGTTCCTCAGGTGACCATGAACCAGAGCCTTACTTACACTGGGAAGGACTTTGCTCCTACAGTCTCTGTCTTGAAGTTCTCTTTTGTCAGAGGTATAAGAAGAGAGATGGCCATTGAAAACTGAGGCTGTCTCCTCATCCATTGTCACCCATTTGCCAGTCATGCCAGTCCCATCAGGATTGGATCTATCCAGACTTGTAGGTAGAATAATAAAAGGCAGAATGGTCTCCTGTCAAAGCTATTCTTGGGCCACCTCCTGGTGGCTTTCCCCATATCTGAACTGTGTGTCCCATCCATCAAGATCCATTAATCTACACTATGCAGACAGCAAGATGCTCAGCTGCAGAGTAGCAATTGACACAAGATGGATACAAGCACAGGCCAGGAACAGGACATTTAGTGACCACCAACCACACCTCTCCACTAACACTTCTGTGCACACAAGGAAAGACAAGATGGTAGTCCAGAGAGCAGAGCTAAGTATGGGGACCTGCTTTGAGAACACACCTGTACACTGACATGGCTCTAAAGAATTTTGTAAGCCTATTTAATCCTGTAGTCAATTCCTGGAAAGAGAGATTATTTCTGGGTAAACCAGTTCTAAAACAACTTTAGCATAGGTCAAACTTATACTGAAGAAATTTCATCTTCAAGTTAAAGACTCTGTACATTCTGTGAAGGTTCTTTTAGTAATCACTAGGGATATAATAGCTCCTTACATGAATTTAATTGATAAGTCTGACACATTAAACATTTTAAAATTTTATCATTAATACATGTATATACAACAGACAAGGAAAGAATTTATTCTGTTCATGTTCAGAAAAATCTTCATGGCTGATGCAACACATAATTTCCTTTTTTTGTTGCTTTTAAATTTACTATGGTCCTCTTTCAACAACTATGAATAAAAGGTTCAACTTCTGATACGAAATCCTAAGCATTTAAATGCATATGTAGGAAGTGGCCTAAATGGTCTAATTGACCATAGCAGTCACATTTCAAACTCTTTATCATCTAATCTCATTTTCATTAGCTAAATACATTAATGCAAATGAAAAGGAAAAAAAAAAAAAAAACAAAAAAAAAACACCCACACAACATTTCTACTGACTTTCATCCCTCCCTAAAGTTTGGCTGTTTTACAGATGACAGATCTGTGTCTCCAAGCTGGTTGCATAGCAGCTCTTGGCCAATAAAGAAGCAGAACTTTTGCAACTCTAGGGCTGCCAAAGCCTGCTACTGTGCAATGGCCCAGGCCACTCCCTGCTCTCATGTAGTCACATGATCGTAATCTGCCATGACTTAGGTTTTACTTAACAGGTACCTGGTACCTTTGTAATCTTGTCAGCAATCTTTGCTCCCTGAGGACTCTGTTAGCAACAGACTTTTATAATGGCAGGTTTTGGGACCTAACAGTCACTTTGGGTCTCAGTGTTTACAAGAAACATCTTGGTGACAGCTTTTCATTACTGGATTGAGTGCAGGAGTTAAAACAGATTTCTTTCCAGGAAGTAGACAAAAGTATATGAAAATATACAAAAGAATGGGCCCTCAGATCTCACATTTGTGTTCAAATATTCAGGCCAGCCAGAACTAAGTTTGGCCTGTTTTTTAATGTGAATACAGTCTTAACAGCAAAAGGCAGCCTGCTTATCTCAGTTAACTGACATGGTAAAATCCTGAGATACAGATCCCTTCCCTCTGATACACTGGTAGAAGCAAAGTAAGTACATCTGAGTACATCTATGTTTGGTTCTAAGTAGAGTTTGAGTTGAGTTAAAACTGGGATCCAGCTGGTACAGGATCCAGGGTTGAGTTAAAACTGGGATCCAGGAGGGGTACAGCTACACTATCTTTGAGGTATTCACGAAGAAACTGCAACAACAGATTTAACCATGACAATGAAAACCGCTTTTCTCCATCATCGTTCTTCTTACCTTATCTTCTTCCCAAGTAAAATAGTTCAAACTCATCCAAAGATGATTTGAGCTTCCATAAAGAAAACAGTGAAGTAGCATTTGCCTCTATAAGAGGTACAAGATGCTCGAACACTTAAGATCTATGGGATAGTAAAAGAAGACAAAGAGTCATGCAATTAATCGGCTGCCCTAAATTTCTACTTCCCCATTATCAAAGTATCTGACATCATCTCATGGAAATTAATACCAATATCAAAGTCTCTGTGGACTTTCTTTAATTTCTTAGCAAGTTTGATGTCTCCAGCAGCTCCAGTTCAACCCATTTAACTATTTCTAACTGAAGCACCTAAAATTTGGCTGTATATGAACTATAATGCTTTAAAAAAACCCAAAACAATAAGATGCTGTTTACTCCACTGAGATATTGTTTCTCACTACGATTTTTATGCCCCAACCCCAGCTCAAAAAATATGTGCACTGGAGCAGGATCTGCATTGGCTGATTTTAACAGAGGATCAAAAACTTCTTTCCTACACTCATTAAATTGATGCCTGAGGGTGTCTAGAGCAATTTTGTTCCTAACTCCAGTTTCATAATTAGATGGAAAATCATCCATGTCATAATTGTGGGCAAATTCAGGACGTCATAGAAGCCTTTGTGGACAGGCCACTACAGAATTTCATCTGGACTGGAAGGTAGTGTCAAACTCATAGAAATGCTAGGACAGAGCAGGTGACACCAGCAGCCTTTTCCTTCCTTTGCAGCAAAATTATCCCCTGCAGTGCACAGAGCCAGGCTATTTACCCTTCCATGGGGAAGAATCTATGTATCTAGCAGCTCCAGTGCCTAAATTTCAGCTTGATGGAATTTTAACTACTTGAAAAGTTTACAGTCCTGGAAAAAACAGAAAGCATGAAAAAGCTGCACATAGGCAACTAATAAGAGAATTACGAAAAGCTACTAGTGGATCTTACATATCTGATTTTTCTGATTGCACAAAGGCAATATCATGATTACAATAAACACTAAGAAGCCTCTGTAAATGTTTTAGGTGTCATGTAACTGGTTTCAATAAGAAGTTTCACTCAGCTAATAAAATATATAAGCTCTTCAATCTGCTACTTTACTGACCTTGAGATTAGCCTATAAGAGGTATTTATAAAGAAAACAATTGTGTGCCATAGGCACAGACGATGTGACGTACACGCACAATTGAGAATGCACTCAGAGGAAAAATCCTGTTTAGATAAAAGGTATACTTGTATGTAAAGTGGAATTCCAGCTCCTAATTAATCCTGATTTCTTTGGTGTTACTTAAACAAGTCCCCACCACCCAATCCTAGGCTTGGCCCAAGAGAGGAAATACGAATTCATAAACCTCAGTGAAATTAAATAACCCTTTCAGTTACCCAGAAATGACAATTCTTTTCATGTACTTTAGTCCAACACCCAGTGTCATATCCAGCAGGCAGAGATGAAAACTTTCAAGCAGGTGTGTTTTCTCCAGATATACTCTCAAGAGACGCCAACAAAACATAGCAGAGTTCAAAACAATTCATGTGCAACAGGGAGACAGGGAAACACCATGCCCCCAGCATGGTATTGGCCGCAGGACAGTCCATCAAGGATCACCCTGCCTGCTCTTTCTCTCTGGAGTGCTAGACCTGCCAAAGGACTACTGGTGGTTTTTCAAGGCAGACTTTAATAACCTTACACTGCAAATATTTACAGAAGCATGAACACCAGTTAGCTTTCTTGTGAAGGCAGTGTGTTGGGTTTGTGTGGCCAGGTTTTGGTAGAAGGGAGGGATACAGTGGTGGCTTCTGTGAGAAATTCCATGTCCAGCAGAGCCAATCCCAGCCAGATTCAAAGATGAATGTGCCACTGGCCAAGGTTGGGCCAATTAGAATTGGTGGTAACTTCTCTGGAATAACATATTTAATGGACAAAAAAGGTTATTATTCAGATGTAATTGTGGGCAGAGACGAGAAGAGTGAGAATATGTAAGAATGACGCTACAGACACCAAGGTCAGTCGATAAGGATGGGCAGGAGATGTTCCAGGCGCCAGAGCTGAGATTCCCCTGCAGCCCATGGTGCAGGCCATGGTGAGGCAGCTGTGCCCCTGCAGCCCATGGAGGTCTGTGGGATGCAGAGATCCACCTGCAGCCCATGGAGGAGACCCACATCAGGGCAGGTGGATGCCTGAGAGGAGGCTGTGAACCCACAAGGAAGGCCTTGCTGGAGCAGGGTCCTGGCAGACCTGTGGAGAGAGCAGCCCAGATGGGAGCAGGTTTTCTGGCAGAATCTGTGACCCTGTGGCCTGTGCTTGCATCATTTGAGCCACGTTGGAGCAGTTTGTGGAGAACTGTTTCCCGTGGGATGGACTCACACTGGAGAAGTTTGAGAAGAATCCTCTCCTGTGGGAGGGACCCCACACTAGGGCAGATGAAGGACTACTTTCCCTGGACAGGGCCACAAATGTGCGATGAACTGACTGTAACACCCTATTGGGGGTTAGGTTTTCTTTCCTTTTGCTCCTTTTCAGGTATAGAATTTTTTCCCATAAGTTGCTAGGAAACACTAATGACCGGGTACTTAAGCAGAAGTGGCCAAGCTCAGGGGCGGAAGGCATCTGGCTGCAGTTCTCTTATCGGGGAGTTTCTCTCGGAGGGACAGAGGTATCTCGAGAACTGGGGGCTGGTAAAAGGCAGGGCTGGAGCAGCTGCTCTGTCTCTCACTCTGGGTTTCTGAGCACACTCGGAGGTGCTGCTCTTGGGGAGAGGAGTGCGTTGCTGCCGCTGGACCCCCGCCCAGAACTGCTTCTTCTGCCATGGAGTGAGCCTCTGCTTGTGACAGCAGCCACTGAACTGTGNGCTGTGGTTTGTTTGCTTTATTATAAATAATAGTAAAGAACTGTTATTCCTATTCCCATATCTTTGCCTGAGAACCCCTTAATTTCAAAATTACAGTAATTCGGAGGGAAAGGGTTTACATTCTCCATTCCAAGCGAGGATCCTGCCTTCCTTAGCAGACACCTGTCCAAATCAGGACACCTCCATTCCCCATCTCCCATGCTGCTGCAGGGGAGGAGGTAGAGTTCATGAAGAAGTGAGGAGTAGGGGGAAAGTGTTTTTAAGATTTACTTTACTTCTCATCATCCCACTCTGATTTTGTGGGTAATAAATTCAATTATTATCCCCAGTTTGAGTTTGTTTTTCCTGTAAAGCTATTTGGTGAGTGATCTCTACTGACCCTCCCATCTCAGCTCATGAACCTTTATTATATTTTGTCCTTTTGTGAAGGAGAGTGATAGACAGACTTTGATGGGTGTCTAGAATACATACAGGATCCAGCCACTACAGATCGACACCTAAACTGATCAGATTCCTATTTTTCAATCTTAGTAATCGGCTCCATTCTGGAATTTGTGAAGTTTGGAGAGGGCTGCTAAAATTGCTGAGACTTGCGTTGCTCCTGGACCAAGGAGGACATAGTCCAGCAGTGACAGAAATCCCTCTTCACATCTTTCTAACTGCCATTGCATCAATTCAGAACAGGAAGGATATGAGTATCAGGTGCACAGTGAGTATCCAAAGGAAGTTGCCCCAACAACATGGCACAGTATCAGTTATAAAAACTTACCTCTCCAGATTTTATTTACTCTATCATCAAAGAGAAAAGAAGCATGAGATGTTTACTTAATTGTCAAGATTCTGTGAAATGTCTTCTCCTTTCACCTCCTCTCCTTTGGCATCAGGTCTAAGAATAACCACAGAATGAAGAGTCCAGGCTGACAAAATACAGACTAAATGTACCAGGATAACTTGTGCAAGAGTAAGAGCTGACTGCTAGTTTTATTTCCAACTCTCCCACACATGAAAAACAGCACACAGTCAGAACACCAACACAGAACTTGATTCCTGCAGAGAAGTAATACCTCAAGCACCCCAAAGGTTTACATTCCATCCATTATTCTGCACATTCTTCTGTGGTCTCTGCTAATGATGTTAAGCAGGTGTTTACAATAACTTTTGTGAACTAGAGATGAGAGCTGTTATACAAGCAGTTTCTGGTAAGCAGCTCTGAGATTTTCTTATCAAGTAGACAAGGGCTGAGGTGCACAAACACCCTGAATAATTTTCAAGTTGTATATAAAAGCTGCCCTGCTTTTGAGAGTGAGCTATGTCTTTCCAGTCACCTGTAACCTGAACTTTTTTTCACATATGGGTAGCCCAGTAGAGTAGTTGTTCTGTCCAGGATTCCTGGATGCACCCTTTGTCTTGCACAAGAGGTCACTGTGAATGCACAGATGAAATGTTAATTGTAAGTACAGTCAGCAAGTATAATAAACAGTGTACCTAATCTACTGCAGATGACCAGAGCATGTGCAATGTCTTATCACATTTTGGCTGTCCTTTACACAGGACATCTACACTGCAGAAATGTCAATGTGCCTAGAGAATATCTGACCACAAATACATGTTCTGGTCTGATGAAGCCTGGACACTGAAGTTCCCTCCTCAAATTTGGTCTTTGCAAATGTATGTGGAAGGTATTGCCTACATTATAACATTAGAAACAAAACAAACCCTCAAATTCATTGCAAATTTAGCTACAGGTGTTTAGTAAAAAGGGAATATTCCTCAAGCTCTGAGTCAAATGGCAAAGAAGAAGTTCTGTTGCTCCACAGCACCATGGTGGTTAGCACACTTCTCTACCAAGCCTGGGCTTCAACTTCTTTTTATGATACTATATTATTTTAATAATCACCCAGCAGATTGTACTTGTTTGTGATTTCTGAAGCCAGCCAGAATTTGAGCTATTTTTCCAAAAATAGAGTAATCAACTTTACCTATGACTTGTTGTTGTTTTCTTTTTTCAATGCCACTTATGCATAATGGTCCTAAAGCTCTGAGATCACATTACCATTGTTATCACATGCATGGAGGGATGACTTCTGTATTCTTGTATGATGTAAGGTAGAATGATACACTGTAGAAAGTTAATAGGTACTGTTTCTAAGGAATTAAATGTATTGACAAGGTTTTTGAAATAGCTAGAATTTTCTTTTACAGAGAAAGGCTGTGGAAAGGTTTTGCACAGGGTTTTTCTGCTGTAATGGAACTGCAGAAAAAAATAAATAAGAACATATGAACCACTGAAAGCATCCATCTAATGGCTGCTGCTTTTTCTACTTGGAGTTTGAAAAATTACAACAAAGGTTAAAATAATCAGCAGTTGTATAAGAACTACTTAAGCCAGCATCACATATGTTATATTAGCAATGTAGATGGATTTAATGAAAACTGAGATAAGTGCATGCATCTGTCATCAGCCAAACCTAGAAAACATTTCCCTCAGAGAATGAAATGTAATGATATAAGTGTTCATCTGTAATAGAGTTATAACAACTCCAAACAGTAAAACTAGTGCTGTTTTAATGCATTCCGTGAGCTAACGCTAACCATACAGGCAATTCCTATGACAATTGCCTTGAAGAGAACAGATTTTGTGATAGGTCATAATCAAGCACACATCCTTAGATTAACAGCACCAAAGTAGCGCATACTTCTCTAAGTCACCCTGTAATGCAAAACCAAGTGTGATTTGTCACACCATTTCAGCCTCCATTACAGCTAAGACACTAGTGTGGAATTTTTCAAGCTTCATAGGAAGATTATTGAAATGGATAACACTAGCAGGCATTTTAAAGAAAATTCTCATCGCTTGCCAAGTCATGCTCTTTGAGGTATCTCCCAGTGTGGGAGGGAGGCATGGTCTCAAGGGGGCCTGTGTTTCACAGTCATCTCAGGCAGGGGGCTGCAAAGTTCATTAAATGATCTTATCTCAGTGCTGGTTCTGTTCAAAATAGCCTTGATATGATGAAGGATTTATGTTACCCCCACTTCAAATAAAAAGTACCGAGGGATGCATTTCATTACTGCCCTGTGACACTGGAGAAGCCACGGCTGCAGTGGTACTATTCCTCGTTTGTTTGTGTCACACAGAGAATTTATTTGCAAGAAGAGTCCTGCTCCAAAGGTAAGGAAGTATTTGTTTTTTGTAGTGAGTTTTCCCTAATAATGTCAACAAGAAATGCTTATGTCCTCTAACTTCAATTCTCACAAAAGTATATTCTAGGAAAGATGAGAGTGTGAGGAAAATTCCAGGGAAGATTGCCCAGCTTAGCGGAATTCTAAGGAAGCTGAGTAGCATTGATACAGAAAAAATATTTACAGATAATTTCCATGTCACAATCCTAAATAAAACATCAAGAGATATGGCTATACATTTTCAACTAATGGGCTAAATGCTAATAGCCAAGGTTACACACACACACACATCTCTGAAAGGCTTTTTAGCAGTGATCTGCTGCAGAGACACATTTTAATTCAATGGTAGACATTGAATTAAATATCACATGAATCAGGTTAGGTTTCTCTTGCATGTTTTCTCTGAATAGGATGATCTAATAAAGAACATGAGCCCTGGGCAGAATTTATCTTCTTTGATCCTGGACCATCAAGTCTTCCTGTACTCAAAAATCAAACAACAAAGCAAAGTACATTCAAGATCTTTGACTAATAAATATTAATTTATTCTAGGTACTTGATCTTATGAATTCAGTTGTTCATTGGGGCAAGCTTCAAATATATCTAACAATGGGGAAAGTCTAATGATCAGAAACAATATTTGATCTCGTGAGCAAACTACAGCCACTTTAAATACGCCTTAGATACTGAAAATTTGAAAATAAAAAGTCAATAAAAGTCAAACAAATCTACAGAAAGCTCTGGAAAGGCACTTGGACATATTTTCTTGCATACCACTTATGAATACCTGTTTGCTTATTGCTCACCTCTGTGCAACTGCCACCACAGTCCTGTTTGTGTGTGCTGGTGGCAGGATGTGTGGGAATGCAGGCAGCCACCACCGAGAGCCAGATGCAGGGAGCAGGAAAAGCTGGGTAGCAGAGGAGTGAAGAAAAGACTATCCAGGGATAGTTTAGTAATATCTGCATGAGTGCAGTTTTGGACACTACAATGCAAAAAAGACATTAAGCTATTAAAGAGCATCCAAAGGAGGGCATCAAGGATGGTGAAGGGTCTGAAGGAGAAGCAGCTGAGGTCACCTGGTTTGTTCAGCCTGGAGAAGAGGAAACTGAGGCCAGAAATAATTGCAGTCTCCAACTTCCTCACGAAGGGAAGAGGAGGGACAGACACTGATCTCTTCACTCTTGTGGCCAGTGACAGGGCATAAGGGAATGGCCTGAAGCTGTGTCAGGGGAGGTTTAAATTGGATATCAGGAAAAGGTTCTTCCCGCAGAGGGTGTTTGGGCACTGGAACAGGCTCCCCAGGGAAGTAGTCACAGCACCAGCCTGACAGAGTTCAAGAAGGATTTGGACAGTGCTCTCAGGCACATGATGTGACCCTCGGGGTTGGTGCTGTGCAGGGTTGGGAGTTGGACTCAATGATCCTTTTTGGTCCCTCCCAACTCAGCTTACTCTATCATGCTGTCATAAGCAACTCCAGCAAGAAGTGAAAAGAGATTTTCCAGATGGAGCAACAGAGCTGGGGAAAACAGCCAGAAAGGTGTTTGAAAACACAGGTACAAATCAGTCAGGTTAGGCAGGAGGGATGGCATGGGAAGTGAAGACGATGCGAGGAAAAACTCAAGAGACATGATGGCAGAGAAGGGAAAAACAAAGGGACCTTTCATGGAAGCCCTTGGCTGCAGGCTGAGGGAGAAGAGACAGTGTAGAATGGAAGGCAGAAAGTAGCAAAATATAAAAAACCAGGCATGGGAGAAGAACTAGGATAGAAATAAATGAGTGGGTTACCTGGAGGGAAATGAAAGTATTGATTCCTCAAGTGTTTTGTTCAAAGGCTTTTAAGAATTTTAATCTTCAGCCAGAGGACTGCTGAGCCCTCTAGTACAGGAAAGCAAAGCACAGAATCGGTTCACTCCAGTTTGATAATTCCATTGTTCAGGTGTCTGACATCCAGAGAAAAGTGAAAGCAGATAAAAAGAACTGAAGCCTATCAAATGAGAAGGACAGAATAAAACATAGTACATGGAATTCAAAGCCATCGATATTGACACTGTAGCAGTATGAGATGAAAAACCCAAGTAGCTACCACAAGCCTTGTCCTAATGTGTTTGTCTGTTTGTCATAAAGGTATCATATGAGCAGAAGTCCAAATTTTCTACCAGTGCAAAGCATTTGAAGAATAACTATTCTCCTTATTAGAAAAAAATAAGCTCAGATCCATCACTTTTCACAGAAAAGCAATAAAGGGTTTTGGGAATTAGGAAAAGGGGTCATGGTTGAATAGAGACTGATATGTAGTGCTTGAGTGAAAACATTTTCAAATATTTTCATTTGAAAACATTTTCAAGTAATAAAACTTTTTAACGTGCCTGTTAGAAATAATTTGCTAGATGCATGCCTGCAACTCCTACTAGTATTGCTCAGTCACATGTCAGTATGGTTGTCATTTTTACGCACAGAAAATTCCTGATTCTCCTGATGTAGAGAAGTCCAATTGAATTGATTGAAATTTATACCCAGAGAACAATTCCCTGACTGAACACACTCTGATAAGGGCATGTACTTCAAATTCTGACAAACTAGGAAATACTGGTGGCAGAATAAATCACTTGGCTAGAATTCCCTCATTTTATAGCAAACTCCAGACAATACTGTTTACAAGGGAAAAGCATAGATTGGTAATCTGTAATGCCAAACTGCAAAAGAAAATAAAATCATACAGTATGCATGGAAAGTCACACATCTCTGCTAATGAGATACAGTAATGAATTTTTGGAAGAGACGGAAACAGTTAAGGACTTGTGTGCACCAGAAGATCATGGCAGTCTTCCCCATCCTCAGACTGGTGCTCCAGACCATCTCCTCCCATAACTGTTCACAAATGAGGCAGAAAGGAGGAGGAAGCTGTGAGAGCAAGCTGTGAGAAAGCTCTCCCCCAAGTTGCTCATGAGGGGCTTCAAGGCTCATGAGATAAACTGCACTGTGCCACATGCCACACAAAACAATGGGTACAGGGGATTAAACTAAAGTGCTCTCTTCTGCCTCTCAAGAGTTTTAACCCGAGTCTGGAGACTTAAGTTAGACTTGAAACCAGCATGCTTCCCCAGGCAAGTTCTCAAAGGAAGCATCAGTTAGCCTTTTGAGATGTGAATTACTCCCAGCTGCAGAAGCAGAAGATAAATGACATATCCTAGACCCCAGGAAAAAGAGGAAAATCATGAATGTGATCACTAGTCCAATTTCCAAAACCAAAACATATTTCTGATTGTTTTTACATTAAAAAACATTTACATTAGCACAGATAGTATTCTTTCCTATATATACCATTCAATTTTTGTTATTCAATGCATATATAATAACTATAGTCACAAAGCATGGTCCAAGTAAAGACAGAATGATAAAATATTGTATTATTTCTAGGGAAATGCACAACACCCTGAAAACTCTGATTGACTGCTTTGTAAGAAACACAAGAAGGAGGAAAAATAGCTCTCCTGACTTGTTAGATGCTTTGTAAATTTAAAAAATACATCTCATATAAAAATGTGTTCTATTAGAGGAGGAAAATCCACACTTTTCTTTACATTCTTTCTTATAGCTGAGAAACTTTTCACTCCCAATTTTGTCCATGAAAAAGTGTTTCTGGTGGTGGTAGTGTTTTCTCACAGAAACAGTGAGTTTCAGCCTCAATCTATTGATTTTTTTTTTTTTACAAAGGAGTTGAGGTGTCACATCGAATTGGTCTTTCATTCCTATTTGGTTCTACCAAGCTAACTTTTGAGTTCCAGCTAATAGTGCTAGCGTCACAGCTTCCCTAACTTTGTAAAACCTCTTTTAGCAAATTGAGGCTACATAATACCAACCTGCCCTAAAATAATTAAACCTAAAAATAAGCAATCATTGTTATTGTGTGTTGGATAAAGCCTTCCTAGAGCTTATAATGTTATTTCTTTCACTGGAGAGCACCTACATTTTCTTGCAACCAGGACTCTGTCAGAGAAGATTACCAGAAAAAGTCTCTCATTATTGTTCTCTTGAAGGATTGTAACTAGAGGTTTATAAAATTCTTATTTAGTCCTAGCTGTGGCAGGGTGGTTTAAGTCAGAACTAACTGCAAGGTCTATAAAAGTTCATCACAACTACCTATGTGCTTTAATAGTATATTTCTGCTCACCTGTTGCATCATAGTGAGATTATTTGTTCAGTCTGCTTTGGAGGCTGCTTCCATGAAATCTTTTCCATTCTTCTCTTTCCCTATTAAATTAGGTCCCTTATCTTAACTAGTCTGCATGAGGCTCCAAGACATGAAAACAAACTGTTGCCAGGTGATAACTGCTGCTGCAAAGTCATGATACAGGCCTTTTACACTCCTCTGAAAATAGCTGAAGTAGGAGAGAAAAATATGAGAGTTAGAGAAATAGTGATAGACTAAGTCTGATATCCCTGGCTGCTCACATGCACTGAAGGTTTATGGT
>VZTR01016005.1:101638-126469 GCA_013400775.1 Chaetops frenatus | reverse complement strand
AAAGAGTTATTCTAAGAGATTAACTCCTAGGGTGGAAAGTCCATTACTTTTACTTAGATGGCTTTTACCATATCTTTCTCATGCCTTTGAAGATTACTCCTAGTACACAGAAAGTTTAAAAGAGTAGTAACTGCCACTTGGCAAGAAATATTTGGGTTGGCATTGATATATATGTGGATATTTATAGAATACATATATTTTATGAAATCACGCACTTGTATTAAGTGAACTTTTAGACCCAAAATTTAATATCCCCTAGCACAGCTGGAGGTGTTCAGCAATACTTCCAACCCACATTACAGACTAATGTCAAGAATTATACATCCAGATATAATTTCTTCAGGACCAGAAAATATGTTCAGTAATTATTTTCTGCAAGAGTCAGGATCAAGAACAGTGCTTCTATTATTTGGAGGCCATAAGCTGATAAATGAAGGTTTTACCGGGAGCCACAGGGAATTACAGGAAAATCCTAGCAAAAAGGAGACCTCTTCAAAAGGGCTGATTTCATCTTCTGCTCATAGAGTTTTTATAACATGTCTGTCAATTTTTCACAAAACAGCCAATTATATAAAGATTATCAGTTCCCAGTGTTGTGTTTTCTTATGATGCCTGGCAAGGGAATGGCAGCAGTTTCTTCAAGCCTTTCCAAGCTAGCCTTGAGGGGCTTGTTTACTATCTCTCTATGACTCTGATTAAAATAAACTACAGATAATTTCCATGAATTCAAGCAATGCATGAGAGAGTCCTAGATACTTGTTAAAAAATTAAATGTTCTGGAAAATATTATAATGACGTGTTCATGCAAAAGCACATAGCAATTTGAAAGACAGCATGGATATATTAATTTCATATTTAATGAAGTTTTGAAAGTAATGATACAATTTTCTGGCTGCAATGTGGCATAGAGGGAATTTACTGTTAGCCCACAAAGAGTCATTCTGAGGCAAGTATTCCTTCCCTAGGACAAGATTCATTCCAGAATTTATTTTAAGATGACATTAGCTAAAGCTGAAAGTACAGAACTTTCACAGATATACAAAAATATTCAATGAATTTGAATATTTTGAAAATTGAAGAAGAGGGAAAAATATTTAGTAAACAGGGTGGGTTTTGTAAGTCAGCATTTTATTAAATTATGCATTTACTTTTATGTATATACATTTCCAAATAAAACTAAGTGCCAAAATGATTAAAGGCAAATAATCAGAACAACAGTCACTTTAATATTTTAGAGATATGAAAATTATGAGGCTTTTTAAAAAATTATTTGTGAGTACAATAAAAAGTATCATAATTGCTAAATTACAGAATATAAGAACACTGTCCTGATTGTGAATGTAAATGTCACAGTCATATGGAGGTGAGAGATATTTTAGGTACACAAGTAAGAATTCAGATCACTCTAGACAGCATATCCTCAAGTGTCAGAGCTGGGAAAGAAAAGCTTTAATAGTGAGTCATGCCTGCAGTTATCCTGATCCTACTAAAAAAAGGACTATGTGACCCCAATGCTGAAAATCCAAAACATCAAGACTGTGCCTTAGCCATGAAAACAGGTGAGGAACCAGTAACTTGTCATACAGTTGTTTCAAATTTTTCCTTTAGAGAGAATGAATAGCCAATACATGCGTCATGAAGTGCGGGGTTGCGAAACCAGTGACCTGAGAAATTTCTGGGAAAAGACCATTGAACAACAAACTCAGTATCTGCAAAATGAAAAAGAACGTCAGCGAAGAAGCGCTCTGACAAAGTGGGTAATCTGCATCCAGAAAGGTTACCTGAGTTTGCATTGCAATTTTCTTTTGTTTTTTTAAGTAATGCCTATACTTAAGTCATGCAATGAAATCTTAAAGTAATTTAGATTTATAGAAAATAATAAACCTTCCCAAATTAGGATGTAATGCTAATGTGTCTAAGCTATGGCTTCATAGGATAGGAGAAAAATTCACTCTTGTTCCATAAATAAGTCCAAAGCATAGAACTTCCTGAAATTACCAGGCCAATATTTAACAATGCAGACTTGTCTTGAACATAAAGGCTTCAGTTCAGACCAAAGCTAGCCCAAATGTGTACCCAGCCCACATTCTTTCTCTGTGGCCTTGCTTTCACAAGCAAATAGTTTGAGTTATTTAAGACTGTTTAATCAATTGTTAATTGTGTGTGGTAAATGCATTATAAAGCAGATGTTCCAAGCATACTGACTAAGGCAACCACCACTCATAGCCATATCTACCTTACTCACATTCACCTTGATCAGTCACTGCGAGAAAGAGCAGTCTGCAGCAAGGTCAACACAGTTTTACTTCACATCAGCTCTCCACAGGTTGAAGGCATATTCGAAAATACATACTTTTGTTATTTATTGTAGTTGTTCTGTCTTGAGATCATCCAGTGAGAAAGCAATTTTCCAAGGCCTTTCTCATAGCTCTCTTTGCATTGATACCTGAAAAATTAAGAGCAAGGACAGCCTTTCTTTACTAACCCTGGATGAAGGAACACTGCACTTAGTCTCCAGCAGTTTTATCCATTTGTGACTAACCTAATGTCAACTTTGCAAGTCCTCACTTGGGAAATTCCTCTCTTGTCTATTTGAGCAAGTCTTTCTCCGGTACCTAGATACTCTCAAAAAGAAAATAAAGGGCCACCTATCAGCGAAAGCTGCCTGCTATGGGTCTAGCAGAAGCTCCAACAGGCACAGTGTCTCCAAGCAGAGCAGGACAGACGAGGAGGGAGGCTGGGGAAGTGCTGGGTGATGTGACCCAGCAGGTGGCAGCAGGCAATCTCCAGTGCAGATGACCAGTCACTCTGGCATACAGGCACTCGAGAGAGGGCACGCTGGAGGGCACGCTGGAGGTGGAGATGAACCACAAAGCTCAGGCGATCCCTCATTGGGATTTAATAGTGAGTCCTGAAGTGCCATCTAGCAAAGAGCTCTAAAAGAGGCAGGAAAATTTGCATGACAACTGGGGAGAAGCAGCAAAGAATATCATCAGTGGAAAAGATGAAGAGTATAAATCCATTCCGTGTAAAATTATGGGGAGAAGCTGATCCATGTTTCTGTCCCTAGGCTCAGAAATGAATGGATGGAGAGGCTGGAAAAACGAATAAAGATGTTGAGGACCCAACCTGACGACCCATCCAGCTGAAGAGCCCACACTCATCACATGTTTGAGGGGGGAAAAAAGTCTGTTTTGTAGGAAAGCATGATGCAAAAGCTGAAGTCAGTTTTACTTTGTAGCTTAAATGAGCTATAATTAATCAGCTGTCGTTCTTAGAAGTTTCATACATGAAATGTCAATTGTTGCTTTTAAGGTTGTGCATCTGTCCCTTTATTTGATATATGGAGAATATAACACTCTGAAGTATTTAACCTTAATAAACCATGGTTCACTGAGATGTAGATGCCTGGAAAAAGAGTTTAGTTGTGGACAGTTGTGCTCTGCAAAAGCATTTTCTCAATACTTTCGCTTTCTGTATAGACTGACTGTAATATAATGAATTTAAATGGTTTACTATATTGTAGGGATTTTAATTTTTTACACAATACAGCCCAGCTCAGACTAAGGAACGTGGGATATGCACAACGCCATCACACCCCACACCACCAGTGAAGCCTAAACTGGTGGGAGCTACAAATCCTAGCTGCCATGTTAGAAGACACCTGTGAAGTTGTTAACATATATATATATTGATAAACAGTCTCTGTGAGACACCTACAAGAGCTGCCTGATTAACCCACATTAACTTAGTCAACCCATATTAGCTAACTTGAGACACTAGATCAGCATTGATAGAACAACTTTAATCTCTGACGCTGTTTCTGGTACCTGATCTGGCTTGTCTAGAGGTGGATTGATACCTCTGTTTCACAGAGTATCTTAATGCATTTTCACAGCTGTCTGTCATCCTGAGTGACGAGCACATTTTTCCTTCTAGCACTTTTTCCCTTTAAGACCCAGTATTTATTCCTTAAAGATCAGTACTTTCAGAATTTAGCAGTTTCCTCTCCCACATTTGTCATTAGTCAAAAACGTTTCTTGTTCCCTTCCTAATGCTTCATTAGGAAATGTGTCATTTCCTCCAGCAATATCAATGCATTTCAATCAGCTGGTGTAATCAAATCACTTCCTTTTTAAGGTGACTGCTTTGTTGCCACCAAGGTTGTTCTGAGCATGCTGAAAAACTCCTCCCTGAATTGCTTAACCTTTTAGTCCGTTTTTATAAGACTGTTTCACTGCCACTGGTGAATATGAAGGATAACATTATAACTACAATAAAGCTCTGCTTAAAGAAAGCAGTCACCAGATAGCACCACAACTTAATATTGAGCTGTAGAAAAAAAATAGACTTCTCTGAAAATGTTGGTTAACACGTTTCAGTTCTCCCATCCCCTGTCTATGCCTGGTGCTTACTGAAGCCCTAGTTCAACTCCAGCATGAAACAGTTTAGGGTTTTATAACATTTTGGCTGAAATTAGAGCTTGAACTGAGCTGAGGAAAATGTTTTCCAGTCTCTCATTCATCATGTAAGTTATGGCACAAGGTGCAAAACAGAGGGAGTAAGAATTGGCATATTTAAAAATTAAAGCCATAGCCCTGGAATAAGTTTTTGTTTACTTCTCACATAGCTAAGATCCTTCTTATTGCTCCTCTCATAAAGTAAATCAGAATGAGGAAAAACCATAGAGAGCTGGGGGAAAAAAAAGTGCCAGAAAGTGACTTCCATCCCAGTTCCTCATTGCACGTGTATGGTTATGTGGTCCCTCCAGAATGCTCTGGAATAAGTCTCTATCCAGCTACAACACCCTAAAATCATCTCTTTAAAATGATAAAAGGGAACTTAGTTTTTACAGAATGCATCTATTCCAGCCCAAGCCCAAGAGGAGTTCTGAAAATATATTTCCAGAATTAAGCCACTTTCCTTTGAGCTTTATAATTCCACCTCCATTGTTTAGATTAATTATTTCAGGCTCCGTTTCCACAGTACTAGATTCAAGACTTTGGGCCATGTAATATTTATTTATTTGAATACCAACAATATGTTTTGATACAAAAACCACCAGGGTAATGCAGGGGTAACCTACTTAAAAGTATGTTACCACACAAAAAAATAATACGTATTCAGGATACAAATGTCATCTAGAGTTAATCAGCAAAAATAAAGAGTGTGAAAACACAAAAATTTAAATCTAAATGTCAAGTAACAACCTTAGCAGAAGCTGGAGCAGAATCCAGGATGAAAGTGGTTCTGGCAATTTCAAAACAAAAATGCAAATCTTTTCTCTACCTAGAAGGTCACAAGAGAAATTAAAATGAGGCAAAAACAAACAACCCCAAACCACTGCAATATATGTGAGACTCAGAAATAAGCCATGACATTATAAAAAGGACTAGAGAAACATTACTATAGGAGTGGAAAACTCATCAACTAAAACCTGATAAAATCAGTTGGGTTTTATCAAATCATTATGGCTAGAGAGGATGCTTAGGTTCTCTACAGACAATTTTCCACCAATATGCAGTTTTAGAAGAGTGCATTATTTAAACTAGACAGTTTAAACTTAACTCAAATATTTATAGAATAGCTTCTTGAAGACACACTTCATGTCTTTTGATTTTGTTTTTTCTTCTATCTAAATTTTCACATTGCTTTTGAGTGTAACAGCAAGAGATTTTGAGTTATGCCAACCTGATTTTATTAGCTTTGCAATTAAAATGTGGTAGATACTCGCTTCTCTTCCTAGCTTTCATTGTTTTGCCATTCCTTTGCTTCATCCTGACACTGAGTAGCAAGAAAATATTTGTCAATTTCTCATTACAAGTGCATGGTATAGAACTTTCTGAAAAAGCTTGCAACAGTGACAAAAGTCAAATGTAGTAAAACTTTAGCATTCTTTGAAGTAAACACCAAACACTCATCAGCCAGCTCCCTTTAAATAGAATTTATGGGAAGTGTGATCCCTGTTAGCACAAGAGTGACAGATGCTCCATTTTAGCCGTATTAATGATTCTCCTAGTGCATGGGTAAGGGCTGACAGCTGTGAAGAATGACTCTGTCAGTAACTTAACAGACTTCTTAGCAGTTTAACCCAAACTGAAATAGCTTGAATTCAGTTCTTCACTCAGTAAACCTTCCTGATCAATGTCTTTCCTTAACCAAGGATGTCCTCTCTGTCTGTAATTAAGGAGAAAATAAGCATAACACAGCCACTGCAGCCAGATTTTGATTTTGAACAGGTCAAAATCATCACAGGTTTTGATTTGCCACGGGTCAGGCAAAAGGGAGATAGTCCTGCAGACCAATGCAGGATCACCCAGCAGGCTGTCTTCAGCACAACACCCAAATGTTTGGTGCTTCCTATTACACAGCCACTCCACATCTGTGCAGCTATGCCTCTTTGGGCTTCTAGCCACATTCACTGGAGAGAAAACTGATGTATTGGCCACTTCTGAGGTGCCTGAAGTGGTCAGCAGTGAAATAAATCCACCATAAAAGAACAAGTTCACCTCCAGTGTTCTGTGTTTAGTGTGCATGAAGTACAGCAGAGTTGTTTTACACTCTAGAAAAGCCTACAGGCTACCCCAGAGACTTTGATCCCATACACCAGCAATGTGAAAGATAATCCCAGGCACATAGATCTCACTGTGTAAACAGTACAGAAACAGTGGAGGGGAGGGGAGAGATGGGTCAGAGCCAGGGGTCAGGAAAGAGCCATGGTACCAAAGTCAAGGCCCAGTTGCTCTACACAGACAATGTGATCCACTGTGTAGCACACCAGTCCAGTGCTTCAGCTGGAACAGAAATCCATAGAAAATTTCTTCTAACAAACATGTCTGAAATGTAAAAACATCCAGCACTGGTCCAGGAAAGGTGCCAGAGCTGTGGTAAAATATACCGCATGTTAAGGGAATCACTATCCATGTAACTGAATTCTCACCACAAAAGTTTGGAGAAGCGAGAGAGATACCTTTGTGAAGTGAAGTTAAAGACTAAGAGGTAATGTCAAACTAAACAGTTTTGAGGAGATTTGGCTGATGACCTAATGTTGATTGCAGCTCATATTATTTGGAACTGACCTCTCACCTTTCCAGGTTACACATGGATGACCTCTCCCAGGCATCACTTCTGGTGTCAGCCCACCCGTGTGCATGTTAACTACACATGCTCTGTGGTCACTGCTCTGCAGAAGTTACTTTAGAGATGGTCTGGACCCTAAGTCAGGGCATTGTGTGAGTTTTCTTAGACTCACATAAGACGCTTCCACATGATAAAAAATGCAGCCACCCTCTTTTTGCATGGAGATGATTCAGTTCAGGTCAAACAAGTAGACCTAACAGCCTACAAGCAGGACTGGCTATAGAGTTCTGAAGTTTCAAGGCTGGTGAGGAATACTCATATCCATTACAATATATGTCAAAATATAGATAGCTTCTTGGATGGCCTCTGGATTTATGGGTCTGACCTGAATGCCCCTTAGGATGAGAATGGCCCCTTAGGATGTGTCAGGGCAACCCCTGTATCGATAGAGGATGGGCGGTGTCACACTTGAGAGAGGCCCCACCAAGAAGAACTTGGGGATACTGGAGGGTGGAAAAATGGACATGAGTCAGCAATGAGCATTTGCAATCCAGAAAGTCAGCTGCATCAAAAGCAGCATGGACAGCAGGGTAAGGGAGGGGATTTCTGCCCCTCTCCTCATTCTAGTGAGGCCCCACTTGGAACACTCCATCCAGGTCTGGGGCCGAGCACAGGAAAATATGTTAGAGTGGATCCAGAGGAGGCCACAAAGATGGTCTGGACTGGAGCACCTCTTCTGTGAAAACAGGCTGAGACAGTTGGGACTGTTCAGCCTGGAGTAGAGAAGACTCCAGAAGGACCTTGTTGAAGCTTTTTAGTCTTTGAAGGGGACTGATGAAAAAGATGGAAGGAGACTTCCTACCATAGTCTGTAGTGACAGGACAAGGGGCAATGGTTTCAAACAGAAAGAGGGTAGATTTAGATTGTACATGATAATGATTTTTTTTTTTTTTTTGTAGTGAGGGTCATAAGACACTGAAACACATTGCCCACAGAGGTGGTGGACACCCCATCACTGAAAGTGTTCAAGGTTAGGTTGAATGGGGCTTTGAGTAACATGGTCTATTGGAAGATGTCCTGCCTGTGACAAAGGGCTTGGAACAGGTGATCCTTAGAGGTCCCTTCCAACCCAGCCAATCTATACATCTATGATTCTGTGATTTCCTGATTCTATAATTAGAGCAAAGACAGCATGGTGCCTGCAGTAAGAAGGGAAAATCAAATTACAGTACCCAAAGACGTTGTGTTGGTGAGTCTCCAGAGAAGACAGCTGTGCTACACTTACAGCTCTTTATGTTTAAGCCTTGTATTAGCAGGGCCATTCTCTGTTGACAACCTGCTGTCTGTAGCTGCTGCTAGCCATTTGGAGAGTTAGCTCTTTACAGGAACGGTTTATAAAGTCCTATTATAGGATACCCTGCTTACAACTCGTAACTTACTCTTCTGCCAACACCATTTTTTTCTAATGAATAAGTATGATATCCTCAACCCAACCCACACAAGTCACCCTAGAAAATTCATCCCACTTTTAGGATTCATGTTACTAATGTGAACCATTGGAGCATTACTCACAAGTGAAAAACTCCCTCAGCCCTTTATCCTCCTCTGTAACCATTTTCTATTTAGTGAGTAGAGTGCACAGGATCTATGTACCTGCTTTAAAAGCACTAAACCTTTCCTAGAGGCTTGTTTTTATTCCCATCTCACTCATTGCACATATTCCTTTTTACAATCTCACCACTGTTCTGTGTCAGAGGATTCAGTGCAGTAGCCCTGGTGTCAGAGGTCACTGGTGAAGTTTACTCTGAGATTTGAGTGCTTTGTATTTGTGACCCTTTGTCCCTTCTCTGCTTCAGGAAGGAGAATGAACAAATCCACCAAGAAGACTAGTAGCGACCTGCCAACATTCACTGTAGGAAATAGAGCTGGTTTTGAATTGCAAAACTGGCAGAGATTTTTCAGGCACTGACTGACTGCTTTAAAATGCACATACTATCTCTAAAAGCAGGAAGCAGACACCAACTGTTAAGTAGTTTTTCTTCTCTTTATCCCAGGATGAGGGTTTAATACAAAATTCTATCCCAGAACAAATTTTTATGGATGAGTAATAAAATCTTTTGAAATTATAGGATTATAATATAAATGCTGACTCAGCCTTACCCATGGACAGGAGAGAACACTGCTGGTGTAATTATTGAATGCAACCTATCATCTTCATGGTGCTCTAAGTCAAAAGGAAAATGAGAGGTTTTGCATAATGCTGAAAATCTATAAGGGCTTTGATGTTCCTCTAATCCTACACTAACTAATAGTTCATTTAATGTCCAAGTGATGTGAATGAAACTTCATAAGTCATTTAAGGTTATTGTAATTAGAAAGTTCAGAGCAGAAACCAACAGGGAAAAAAATGCTATCTCTATTTGACTTGATTTATCTAGATTAAATCCTGTTGGTCAGAATGTTTAAGCAGTGTTTCGTGATTTAAATAATCTTGGAAAGCAAAGGCATGTATAGTCTATTGAAAAAGAAAAGTGAACTGAAATGAGCCTATCAAATCCTCATCTGGTCTGCAGGTTATTAATAGGCAGTGCTGCACTGAAGGCCAAATCCTGGGGTAGCCTCTTTGCCCACAGTGAACAGTTTCAAAGATAAGGATCCACNTAAAAGAGGAGCTCTGCAAAGGCTTCCTCAGTGTTCACTAGAGCTACATGTGTACACATTTGCATACTGAAACGGTACCAAAAGCCCCAGGCACCCATATTTGGCATTCATATATGACACAACAGCCCAAAATCTGTCAGATTAACGAGGACAAGTGAGTTAGAAATACAAAGGCTTTTTTACAGTTCTTGGGGACCCCCTGACCTGAGGGAGTAGAGAGACCTTTTATCCCAACTGATAGTGTAAAAAGGAGCAGCTGAACTCACGAGGATGCTGTACAGCACAGCCCCTTAACAAGAGAACCTGTTTGCTCCATGTCCATCTCTCAGTCCCCAGTAATTTGTTTATTGCAGGATTCTCAAGGACAGCTTTGCTTTGATTGTTATTCACTGAATGGAATTCTTGGAGAGCCAGAAGACCAGTCTTTTCTTGAAAACTCCTCAAAGCAAACTCACAGGGTGATCCATGGTCTGCAATTTAACAAGCAAGTGAGCAGGCAACCACTACTTGACATGAGCCTTGTCCTCCTCTCCAGTCTACTCACCTCCCTCCTTGTGCTGGCAGAGCTGCTGGAGAGCCTGTGCACTGAAGCAAGTCAGAGAACCCATCCAGCTGAAATAAACAGATATACATATATTTTTGCTCAGGTGGTTTACTGCAGATCTGCTCCATGATGTTATTCTCTCCCTGGTCACATACTTGTGCAGGAGACAGAAAAGTGCCAACAGCACAGCTGATGAAGAGCAGAGCTGTGCAGCATACTGCTCATCCTGGCTCTGATCTGCCCATGCCCAACCTATTTAATATGCTAACTCTCCTATCTGTTTCAATAAAAAATATTTCAGTAATGACTGTTCCAAATGAAAAAAAAAAAATAAAAAAATCATGCTACCAAACAGTAACACAGATCTAACAAACAAAAAAACCAAATCCAGTGTATATACAACATGGAACTAACAATCCTTTGTGAAAATTGATACAGGGTGAATTTTTTAAGATTTTCTGTGGAATAGCTTAGCTGTAAACTCTCAGTTTTGAGTGTCTTCTGTACGAAGCATTTATTCATCCAAAAAATATTCACATCAAAATTCAAGAAAGTGGCTGTCAAGTCAGAGGCTGTTATATTAAACCAAATAAACCTTCTTTACATAACAGTTACCAACACCACAAATTATTTTCATGATCATGATGACATGGGTCTCTTATTTTATAATTTATTTTGGTTAAAGAGCAGCGTTTTTTCAAGAAAATGGAAATAAAGCTCCTCAGCTTCACAGTACAAATTACCTTGACTAGACTGGCTCTCAGGAGCAAAAGGTTGGTGTAGCAGCTCGACACCGCTGCCTTCCACAAGCGCTTCCTCAGGGGATAAGCGCTCGGGATGGGCGGAGGATGCACGGCAACTCACACACGCTGCCGGTTGTCATAGAGACGGCGGAGGCAGGAGGGGCTCTTTGCACAGATCTCCAGGGGTGGCTCATTACGCCTACACACTGAAGAGGTCCAGGGACAAAGAACACGGGATCTGAGGGGCCCAGAGGGGGCGGAGTCTAGCGGTGGGACCCAGTCAACGAGGAGGCTAGGTGGGAGGATAGATACAACAGACCAATAGGAAAGGCAGCTAGGGGAAACAAGCAGGAGGGCGAATCAATGGGGATGCAGAGAACAGAGATCTTACTGGAACCTGACTTTGTATGGTAACTGGGGGGCGAGGCGGACAACGGGCCGGCCAACAATGGGCCGGCCAACAATGGGGTTACAGGATAGGGGGATGTCTTAGGGTGCAATGCAAGATGTAACAAAAAGTCTGTGTTCTATTACCATCTGTTAAAAGCAGGTGAGACAGTGTTCTTCATCTCTCCCACACCCATCCTTCCTTCCGGGGAGACATCTTCTGTTCATGGGCCATTGAGTCTCACTGCATGACTGATAAAGTCACATCATGNGACTGACAGGGCGTCAGGTTGTATTCTGACTGTGTCAGTGTTTTGCACTACTGTATTTTATTTTAATTTTCCTATTCAAAGAACTGTTATTCCTATTCTCATATCTTTGCCTGAGAGCCCCTTAATCTCAAATTTATCATAATTCAGAGGGAGGGGGTTTACATTTTCTGCTTCAAGGGAGGTTCCCACCTTCCTTAGCAGACACCTGTCTTTTCAAACCAGGACAGGGGAACTCTCTAGAACTTGAACATACAAGGTAACCAGGGGGAGTGGAACTGGGGTAGCTGAAATTTCTCATAAAGGTCCACAGGAGTCAGTAGGAGAGGCAAACACCTAGGGGGTGCCCTTCCAGGGCTCACACTTTCTAGGTGCCTCAGTAGGCCCACCAGCCTCCACAGATTGCCTCCTAGTGAAATACTGATGTAACGGCTTTCTACTTTCTCAGCTTCAGCTGAGCCAGAAAAATGATTCAGCTAAGTATCGTGCTAAGTAAGTTTTTCCTCACAGCACCAAATGCTGAAACTCACCTTGGACTTGTTACTCATTTAATTTAATCTTTTTCTTCCAAAGGCTCAGGAGACCCAACATTCCAAACCGAAAAAGATTAGATTAAGACATGTGAGATCAAAACACTATTACATGACCTGAGCTGTTTCCAAAACCTCTATCATTTTAGCCTAAATGTCCCCCTAGATGTCCAAAGCTTTTTTGTTGGACTGCTCAGAACTGCCCCAGCCTAAGCCATCAGACTCTTCACTCATGCTTCAGTCAAGCATGAACATAGGCAATGCAGTACACAGGACCAGTGTGGGCAGAATATTTCCCACATGTGCCAGAAGGAGCCTCTCTCTGAGGAACATAGTGGAGATACTAGCTTGGACAAAAGGGATTCTGAACAAACATACAAAGAAAAACGTGTCTGCTTCATTAGTTGAGGGATCGTGCCTAACCATTATTGCAAATTCCCAGATATGAGAAGATACAGATTTTCCCCAGCAGATTCCAGGCTGTTTCATGGTACTTAATTTCAGTTTTGAAGAAACAGATTCACTGGCATGAAACTGAGCATGTGTATATGTAAGCAATACGTGAAAAGAAACAAGCCTTCCTAAACCTACCAGTTGCATTGAAAAATCTTCGCACCATTATAATAGACATATTGGGAAATTGATGGAAGGGGACTTCCAGGATCTCCCAGAATTCAGCTTTATTTTGAAATGGGGCACAGCATCTTTATGTCCCTTACAGGCAAGAATCCACCCTACCCTTCTTCCCTTCCAAGCACAATCTTGCTGATGGTGATAAGACAAAAGCCCAAAGAGAGGCTTAAGCTGTTTCAAAAGTCCAGGCTGAGATCACAAAGTATTGGTATTAACAATTTATGACTGTAGTGTTTCAGGTTTCAGAAGCTATTTTTTTACTTTTATTTTATCCCCTCTTCATACAAGTTTTCAGCTCACTTGTAACAGCTGTTTTTCATTAATGGGTAAGCAGCAACTTTTAATCAAATAATGAAGGTACAATGTACCTCATGATACTTTAGTAATAAGGATAGTGACCCAGTATATTTTCTACATAAACTGCTTCCTTAGAAGACCCTAATCCCCATTAATTGCCACATTTAAAAGTTACTCAGAATTCACTCTGAGGCAATTAGTAAAGAACACCACAAATGAATGACTAGAAGCTTCCTAATATTATTGTCCAAATTACACTAACACCCCACTGTCAGTTTCTCCTCAATGAGAGGACATGCTTCTGATGCAGGATAAAGAGGAACATATTAAACTGAACATGATCCTGATTAATGCAAAAGCAAGACAGAGAACAGTCACTGTGGCTTATGCATTTGAGTCACTAAGCCTTTTACACCATTTATTTTTGTGAGTTTATACACAGCTGTCTCCTTCAGCTGGTGATTACCTGGCTGTCCTTGCTAAATTACAGTCCTTCTTTTTTTGAACTTCATCAGAGGTCATTGACCTATTCCCATCTTCCAGCAAGTCTTTGAACTACAGCCTTCTAAATTTGAGAGGAAAATTAGGTAAAATCCTCATCAAGGTCAAACTCACCATGCCTCAGTCCTTTGGTGGTTATCAGGGTCCTCTCTCCTTTACACTGCTGAAAGTTTACACTGTATGGAGACAGGATGATGATTTACCAATCCATTTGATACCAAGATAGTGTCATTAAGGCCTTGGCTCTGTGACAACACTACATAAATCTACTTTTCCCACTTGCAGAAAATAACAGAATGGTTTAGCATAGCAGCACCCACCATACCTTATCTTACTACACAAACTGTTCCTAGTAAATCCTTTGCTGCTTTGCAGTTCTACCTTTGCTCATATGAACTGGTTGGGACTACAGGCAGAAGTCTCAGGATGGGAAAGCCACCTCTTGCTATTTTTCTCCTCGTGATTGTAGCACATCTACAAAAAATATAAAAACATTATGAGTAGTAAAACTAACACATTCCTCTGGTTATCTTCTTGGGATTAATTATTTTTCCAGTGCCATTTCTGCACAGCTACTTTGGCAGCAAAGTCCCATTCTGGATGATGTAAATTTGGCAGCCTTTAATAAGAAACAGATGGTAAATGTACTTGCAGTGATGCAGGTGGATGGCTTTCACTCTGCTGTTTCATAGGGATGCAGATGCTACTCTGACTCAACTAATGGAAGAAGAAGAGGAGCAGAGGATTTAATTTTAATATTTACTTTGGCAAACTATATATCTGAACTAATCTGACTTGGAAAGTGACACATCAGGACACTGTCATCCAGAACCTGTTTACACAAAAGGGTAGGGTAGTGATGAAGAGCTGGAAGATCTGCAGAAACAGAAGTTACAAAGGCCAAATGGAAACTTACACCAGGCTGAGCCTGGAGATGTAGCAGCTGGACTGGTCATGAAATCTCTTCTTAAATGAAAAAAACACAAGGACAATATTCATCCTGCCTGTGAGTCAAAGCAGTGCAAACTGGCTGCAGCTGCACTAGAGAGAGCTCAGCCCCTTTGTCAAGTGCTGTTGGTCTTAAGACATAATGATTGTTGTAAGGTGGAGGATAAGAGGGAGGGATTGTATACAGCCAATTCAAGGGAAGTTTTCCTCATTTGACAGGAGTGGTGTCTTTGCATGCTCTGGATAGGACACAAGAGTAGTGTGGGAGTATCTGGAAAAACAAAGTCTTTATGGACAATGTTAGAAAATTTTAACCTTGAAAGGTGTAAATTTACAGGCACCTTGTCTGAACATGGAAAAATCCTGAAGGTGGATAAGATTGCTCTCAAAGAATAGCATGTGTTCTCAGTTTGGATAAGAAGAGCAATAGAAATAGTAGCTGCATGTTCAGTCCCAAAGAAAGGAATTTTGCTTTCACAGTTATGAATATGTAGACCATTGTTATCAGCATTAATAAGCAGAATTCCTTGATCACTTTTCAAAGCTGCAAATATCCATAAGGATATTGACTTCAGTATTTTTTCATGGAATCTTAATCACCATAATTCTGTGCATTAGTGATATTTGGGTACTTTTGAATTTATTATTAGCTTTTATGGTCTTTCTGTATGTTTGCATATTCTCTAAACATAATGCCAAGAGATATATTTCATTGTCGGATTCACTAACGCACATTTTCTGCACACACGTGGTCAGGGATGCAGTGCATAGGCTGGAGGGCTCAGAACAGGAAAGACAAAGAGCAAGCAAAGGCTGCAAGTATCAACAAGGTCAACTTAATATATGGGGGAAATAGGTATAAAACTTCAAGACAATGATGGAGTTTCTACTGAGGTTTATATAGTGAGAATTCACACAAATGTTCTTACTTCTGTCTCTTATAACAGAGCATAATTAATCCCTGAAGGAAAAGGCTGAAAATCTGAATTTTAGTTGAACTGTAAGATTGCACAAAGCACTTGGAGGAGAAAGTTCCCACTGCAATATTTTCACACAGGCTGTTAGCCAGATCTCTTCTACATTCTCTTCTTTCAGGGTGTGTATAAGACTTCTCTGCATGATCAGTGTGTCACATCCTGCAGCCCTGGAGAGATATATTTATCTGTTTCCCCCAGCCAGCCTCTCAGACAGAGGTGAGGGTGGCTGTGGCTTATTATAGACATGTAGATATTCTTCTGCATTCTCTTGCTCTTCCTGTTTATTTGTGAGTGAAAACACTGCTTAGGGTGGCAAAGGCTGTGCACAGTAGTATCAGGAGGGGCCATTTATGGTGTGGAGCTGCAGAGTACAGGCTGGTGTCTGGATCTTTTCAGATTACCAATACAAACGTTTGTGGGATCAAATTGTAACACAGATCACAGAAAAAAAATCTGTGCTAAAACATTTTTTTAAAAGTCCTTTTATCTATATTTTCAAATAACTAATTATTTGCTCTAGAAACAGCATGTGAGAGCCCAAAAGACTTCAAAAGGAGGAATTCATTGACATTTCTGTGATAAAACATGACTGGGTAGGGAAAAAACGTAACTGATTGTTCTTCACTCTCATCTGCTTCTGCAGAGACATAATTGAGCCCTAAAGCTATTGTTTGTTTGACATCTTTAACAAGAAATTAACTCTCACTTTACTTGTGTCAGTACCATGCACGACCTCTTCTTGAAATAGGCAGCTCTTGAAAAAAAAAGGCATTACATTCTCATTTTGAACTTAACCAGGAAATGGATATTTCCAAACACCAACTAGTAAGTTTCAATTTATATTTGTCTGAATAGATAATGCCAGTAACCTACTGTGGCAGTGTGGTACAAAATAATGAAACACCGAGGTTTTACCTGCATTTAGAACAGATATAATCCAAGAAGAAATCACAGAAGCACCCATGTTCAGTTTTACATAGTGAGGCCTTGTATGAACTGAATGTACCAGTTCTTTACATTAGATGTGTTCTGTGGTCTAATCATAAAGTTCTGTTGGATCAAACACAATGACTGACTGAGCAGTGTTGATAGAAACTTGCAGTATGAGCCAAACCTGAAAAAAACAGTGAGATTCCTACGTATGCACATAAAAAATTTCTCCTTAATTAACCCCACTGAAGGGAGATTTTTCCAGTTCATCTCAAAAAGTTTGACAACAGGAAAAGTCATATATAGACTATATAAGAATATATTTAAAATATTAACATAATTTCCATATACAATTTTATATTTACCTGTCAATTTTAACCTTAACATTTTGTAGTTTTGTTGTTATTTTCTTTAGCTTACCTTGACCATGAACTTACCTGGCACAAAGAACTTGCATTTAGACAACTCCAGCCTTTTTTTTCTTCTCCTTCTCTTGAACCCCAAATGATTCCAGCATCCTAGGAGCCTTCATCTCCTTCAAAAAACACATGCAGAAATGCCAGATAATGGTGCCACTGGGCTGCACAAAATGCACTGCAGGTCTGTAAATTATCTCTAGCCAAATGTAGAATATGAATTGGTATTTGACAGCAGTGACCCACATAAAATTTCCATCAGATTATGGAGAAGAGCATTATACATTATCTTTTCAAGGTCCAGACGGGTGCATTTTCCTGGTATAATATGTGTATCGAAAAGATGAAAAACATAATCTCAGCAACTGTTTTGAAAATGGTTTTATCCATTAGGTAGCAGTCTCATTATCCTGAAGCCATTTATAGCACTACTTTCTCAGCAGTATGTTTACGAACATCTTTATGTAACTCATCGTGTTCATGAATGGCTCATAACATTTTTCTGTTACAAGTGAACACTTTCATCTGCTTTTCATAAAAGGTGAACTGAACCACAGACATATGGAACAACATGCAGGTAAGAGAACATCAGCATTTTCTGAATTATGTCTTTGGAAGAGGTGCAATTTACCAGCTTTACTCACCTTACATACGCTGTTGTGGTTAGAATGCAGCTGAGGAGTTTCAGTCACTACTGTGATACAGGAACATTAGATTTGGTCAGACAAATGTACCGCCAGCACAGAAGCTGCAAAATTCATGTAAGAAGCAAGCAAGTTAAGGAAATTTGTGAGTTACCTGGACAAAACTGGAAAAAATAATGTGTTCACCCAAAGTTCTAAAGTCCTTGAAATTTAATCTGTGGTCCTGAAAAACCATGCTGACTTCACAGAGTTGGGCAAAGGGCAAGATAATGTTAAGACCCAACAATGAAAAACACCGACAGTTTGTGATAAGTATGTAATTGTTCATCAAACCTTTTAATAAGTAAATATTTGATTCATTAAACTTTGTGAGCAGAATGTTGTAGTTTCCTTGGCTCAACTTGACAAACCACGATAAGTTGTAACAACAGATGCTTCCCCTAGATATTTTGTAACCAGTATANAAAGAACAGGACTGTACAAAAGGAAGGCTTTGGCTGTAATTCAGTACGAGCCCGTGGTGGATGCTTGGAGCTCCCACAGGTCGCCCAGCGCTGTATTTTGCTTGCTGTATGTTTTGCTCATAATTATTATAAAATTAAAGATTGGATTTGCCACAGATTGGATGTGTTGGCTCAATTAATCTATAACAAGTTTTTGTGCTAACTACTTCCCTGTTTTGACACCCTCCACCCTTACACACACACATACACATACACACTTACATACACTTCATTTAAAAACAAAGCTTAAAAATAAACTTTATTTTAAAATAAATCTTTATTGCACTTAGCCAAAAAGCACAGCCTATTTTGCCTTGCAGAAAAAATAAAAAAAAAAATCAAAAGAGTGAGGAAAAAATAATTATTTTTATTTTGACATGAAGTTAGAAGAAAACCACCAAACTTACCTTTGAGATTTGCTGCTTCTTTTTGTTAAAAAAAAAAAAGTTTAAGAAAGTGGTTAATATTTCAGAACAGTGTTCAATGTTTTACATGAAATTTTCCAAGAAAATAGTTGGTCAATACAAATTTTTTACTAATAAACCCTAGCAAAAATCAAACTTTAAAGACACGGCAGATATTAGAGAAAATTTTGATCCAAACAGTGTGGCAAGGACTTTAAACTTCTTCATAATGGCTGGTAACTACATAAGCTCATTTTGCACTTAATATTCATGTGGTAACCCTAAACTCCTCAGGGCTCACGCAGCAACTGCATATTTATCCTAACTTTTAATTAAATATTAAAAATAGACAGATGTTGTAAAGAATCAAAAAGGAAATTTTAGGGTTTGAAATTATTCATCTATCCAGCATGCTGCCAGAATTTTCATCTTGAGTGGTAAAACGGTGAGACAGTAATTCACACAAGAGAAATGTGATAAGAGGGCACTAAATCACTTCCAGTAGGTTCATTCAAGGCATGCAAAAGGCTCTGGATTTCAGCCACAAATCCTGCTCATTTGCCTTGGAATAGGTGAAACTGTTCATCTAAATGACCTAGATGTGCTGTAATCACTGGGGAGTTTTCAATGATAATGTGTTCAAATACCAACTACTAATTTTTATTTGCAATCAATAAACTAAATCAAACTTGATAGAAACGACCACTACTTCAATTTGCAAGTCTTATTCTCCTGAAAGTGTTCCAGGATGTTAAGGATGGTAATTGCTTCAAAGTCTGTGTGTCTGCAGATGGTATGGAGGGAAGAGACGTCAGTTTTGGGGAGTAAACCCTTAGAGGAACAAGGAATTGCTCAGGGAGATTATTCCAGTAGAGCAAATATAGTCGGTGCTTATTATGTGTTTTAAACAGGTGCTCTTTCCCATTTGAACTCCAATGGCAAAACCAAACAATCTGTAGGGCTGTTGCTCTGGTTCTGTCTCTGGTCAAGTTTACAGAGTCCAGCAAATAAAAAGGCTTCTTTACATGTTTTATAAAAACATGTGTGTAAAGTTCATGTGCCTTCCTCCTGACATGTCAATCTACCGTTAATCTAAACTCCTGGTACCTCATGGTCACATAAGAATATTGTTCTTTACTGAGTAAAAATTCAGTGACTGGTGTTTTGTGAGTACAGAGCAATCTTTGAAAAAAGGAAAAAGAAAAAAAAAAAAAAAAAGGCAGTATCAAGAGTCAGAATTCAAAGTTAAGATGGATGCTTAGGCCTAACTCAGCTGTTTGAAGAAGACTGTGGCTTCAAAAGGTGGAGATTTGTCATTACTGCAGATGATACATGAAAGACATGCACTTTGAGGCATGCAAATATCCAGGAAGATAATAGTTTTCATGGTGGTCATTTCCACCCAAACATTCACTGGCTTAGTGACGTTTGTTTATCAAGAGCAAACCAAACTCTGGCCCACAATAATGTCATTTTCATTTCGTTTTGATCACAATAGACTGGGTTCAAAATTACTTTCCAAACCTCCCAGGACAGTAATATTTAGACCCTTACATTATCAAGCAAAAATAAACAAATCTTAAAAATACTGCAATAACATAAAAAGTATGCTTTAAACCGAAAAGCCATATAGAAAATAGAAATTTAAAAAATAGAACAAAATGTAAAATATTACCTTTCACATCGATTCATCATTTATTCTAGAGGTTATAGTACGCTGACCATCTAGCTATGCCATTAGCCAGATCTGAGTCTTGGCAATGATATTACATTTTGAGACAAGAGAAAACGAAAAAGGAAAAAAGGAAAAAGAGACTTTCACACGAGAAATTCAATTTGCTTTTGGCTCTGTTGCCACCAGAGACCAATTTGGAACAGCTCCTGTGATAAATCACCACCCAATGCCATTGCAAATTGCTGGGTTAATGAAGAGAGTTCAAGTAGGGAAATGAGAGTCGAGAGTAGCAAGGTGCTGATCGTCTGTAAATTAGTTGCTGCAGGGCGTACGATGTTAAAGCTCAGAGAGTGAAATACACGATTTTTTCTTGGATGATAAGCAGAGGATTTACTTCACATTCATTACCATATTTCACCAAAACTTCCCCGTCAAAGGAATTCTTTTTTAGTGTACCCAGCAGTGTAAGGTTATGGCAGAGGAATTTCAGGGCAAAATAGGAGTGAAATACAGGCAGATCAGAGAGAAACATTTGAAGCTTTTTTGGTAAGAAAATACTTTTCTATATAATGAAATTGCAGTTTTTAAAATGTTTGATATTGTTTACAGAAAGAAGCCTCTGGCAATTTTCTTTAGTAAATTCTTGTATATTGTACCTTCACACTTCCTTTCCAAGTAGTTACTTAAAACTGGGGGAGATAATCCCATAATATTTCCGCCATCCAAAGAGAATGGTTTACTTCCCTTCCCCACATAAGTTCCAAAATGATAATTATAATTATCTTCCACTAGCTTAATAAGGTAATTTCATAAACTTTTTGTGATTTCATTATTCCTTTAACTTTATCTTTACATCACAGGGTTTTTTTAAATACACCAATATTTTCTCATGTGCACCAGTTTGAAATTAGCAAGACATAACCTTTATTTCTTGACTTGTTTTTGGGAGGGTTGTATCTTTGTTGGTTGTTGATTTTGTTGGTGTTTTCTATAGATGGTTTTTTCTTCACTATCAAGTGAAGAAAATACTAAAGACTGTTCCCTTGCCTCCTCTAAATATCTAGCATTAAATTAACCACTGTCTTATAGCCTCAACTTTCAGACACCTTTATGCATTAATGGAGTAACTTTTGTGAGTGGCATTAACCTCATGTTTGTAGGGTTAGGATTTTCTCTAATATTGCCCACTGGCTTTTCCAGGGGCCAGGCTCCTTTGCATGAAGAAGAATGGAGGATGTTCACATGAAGCTTCAAAATGAGCAGAATCTGGTTATGGCATCTATCTGTTGCCTGTTTAGGTGCCATAGTGTGTGTTCATGATCCCTTGTGACTCTTCTTCCAAACACAAAGAAAAGGAAAAGAATTTAGACATTTCAGTGTTTTTTATTTTACCATTCCATATTCTGAACCAATGTAACAATGCTGGTTTGAACTGTGAAGTGAAAAGAAAAAAGTTAATATAAGATATAAACAGACCTAAGTTTCTCTATCACTTCCTAAAATTTCAGCTTTGATACTCATTACTTTATAAAAATAATTTTATGTTGTCTGTTAAGTAGTGTCATATGTAAATTTTGTGTCTTAGTTTTTCCCAAGAATGTTGCTGTACTTTTTAAATTTATGTGCTTAAAGGATGTAAAGGGGAAAACTGTAAAAATTCCCCAAACCAAGAAAACCAGAGCACACCTTTAAAGAATCTTAAGGAAAATTACCCTGTTCCAAGAGGAAAAGAAGAAATCCTTCTGACATCTTACATTTTATTGAGTTAACACACAGTAAATTGTTCATAGTATGAGTATATAAGTTGATTTTTCACGTCCACTGTGGAGATGTTTCTAGCAGGAGAAAAGGGCTTGAAGGCCATGACAGACTGGTGCTTGTACATACTGACAGCTATGTTAGCCAAAACCAAATAGACAAAGAAAAGCCCTACATGTAAATGAAAGTGTGCAGGCCCCGTGCAAAGGACCTTGACACCACAGTGGGGCTTCTCTAGCAAATAGCAGGGAGTCCTTTATCCTGTGAAGCCTGATAAGAATGCAGGCAACCACCAGCATCACACTTAGCAAGTCCTTTCATGAAGAGAAGGGCACTTTTCTTGCTTTCCTGATGTCATCGCTAATGCCGGCTAAAATATCCACTGAATTACTTGCAATATGGAAAAGATGGGAGATGAAACATCATGGTTTCCTTATTTTTTGAAAATTGGTGTAGAAAGTTAGAAAGGGTTGGTGATTTTGTTAAAAAACAGGAGGAAAAAGTAGAGTTCAGAAACTTGTGCTGAATGCTCCCCACTTCACAGGCGATGCAACAGGTCATATGGCCAAATAAACACCAGGTGGTACCTGTTCAAAAAAACACTTTTCACTTCTTCCTTCTGTTTTGAGATGTGAGGACAGCTTCAGACTCTAAAAGACAAGGACGACTGCTTGTATTTCATACACAAGGCCCAAAATATCAGCCTCAGAAACACCCTTGTCAGTGTCTATTGCCTTGGTACATGTGCCATCAGCACTGGCTATCACCACCTATGAATTCTCTTCTTTCCCTCACTTAGAGAGAAGACAATTCCTAAAATTCTACTTTTCTGATTCTAAGTTTCCAGAGGAAAAAAGAAAATGGCAGTAATAGAGATGTCTCCTGTGCCTGCTCTCAGTCCTATTACCATAGGTGAGCCCTTCGTTTGCCATTGGACTATGAAAGGATCTACGCTGAAAGCTGTTGCCCTGCTTCAGAGAACTATGTCATTTCATTTTTCCTAGTGTTTCCCCCAGCTGCTGTGGAGGGTGCAAAGAACTGGTACTTTTATACCCGAAGTAAGATTGGTATTATCAGCTTCATCTGCAGACCTATGTGCAGTGCCTGCTCCCTAGATACACATGACTTTTGTCTCCCTTCACTATCTGCAGGCATCTTCCAAAACATTTCTGAAAAGACACACTAGTAAAGAGAGCTGGTGTGACTTTCCTACTAGGCCAGAATGGATCTAACTGAGTGCTGTAGCCATCTGTTCAGACATCAGGGTTTGCATGCCTTTTCCAGACTTCGTAGCCAGAAAACTGGACCAAAGAAAATAACTCCTTCTATGTTTTTAGAGAGCATACAAAAGGTCAGGTCCTTGAACAGAACGAGTGCCTCTACAAGCTTTAATCTCTGATTACACACAGGAACAACAAAAGCCTGAAGGCAATTGTATTTCTTACCGAAAGATTGATTAAAACTTATAAGAATGCTGCTTAATTTAGTCTTTGACCTTTTGAATGTGCTAACAAGTCAGAATAACTGTGTAGAATCTTTGCAATAGACAACCAAAACAAATTGTAAAAGCATCAAGCTTAAATTGGTGGCCTGTCCATCTGCAGCTAAAGTGGGTACCTTATTTGCTCAGCAAATTTCCTGCAATAACTTCTGATTTTTGGCTGTAGCCCTTGAGCAAGAACTGCTGCCAAAATGGAAAAACCAGTTTCCTGGGGACTTTAAGCGTACATACAAAGTATTTTACTGGTAGTCTTTGGGAACATGATAAACATTTGAGATGAGCAAAATGTGGAGGGGTTTTTTCTCAGAAGTATTAACAAGCTTACTTTCAAGGCATATAATTCTGCTTTCTAGGCTATTATTATTACTCTCATCATCATAACTTTTGTTATTGCTCTTATTTCCTAACACTGTAGAGTCTGGTGTGGTGAGGGATGGGGAGTGGACTAAGGGCAGCTGCCTGTTCTGTCAGTGTGTCCAGGTGGTTTTTGCTGTTTTCTTCATGGTCTGAGGGATGGCTGTGGTGGTAGAAATCCTTAAACCAGCACCTAGCTGTCCATTATTAATGTTACTCATGACTGAGTGTCTCAGAGTCATTCACCTGTCTAAAACAATGGCAGACTGTTTGTGGAGATCCTTTCATATCAAAACATTAGATAGATTTAAATTCCTTCTACCCCCACCCCCATACCCAGGTGCCCTTGACACTGACCACCAAAATGATGGGAAGTTATAATTCCTACAAAAAGTGGCACTTACTTCTCCCCACAGCAGTGTGGATGTGGCTTAGGGCAAATTAAAGTGGGGCAGATGGGGTTTGGCGCTGTTGAATGTGGCTGGCAGAGAGCTTCTCAGGGGTGTGAGGACAGGCTCTTCTGGCCAGCATAAGCCCCATTCAAGACCATATTGTCACTGGTTACTTTAGGTTTTACTAGCTGCCAAAACTTTTCTACAATGGAAACAATGACATTTGACCCATCACAGTAGTGGGGAGAATCTGGAAAAAAAGTGCAGTCTCTTTTGCCCTACAGTGACCCATTTAGACCCAGACTTGAGGCACTTGCAGGACATTGATTATATAGTTCCTATTTATTGTGGTAATTTCAAAAGAAGTAGAGGTTTGGGGGATTTTTAGTGGGTTGTTTTCACTTTAAATTCTCTGTGAAGTTTGAAAGGCTTGGGTAAATCATATCAGGAGTTTGCAAATCTGTCCAAAGTTTGAAACTTATCCTTTGTTGGAAAGAAAAATGAGAACACGTCCATTTCCCCACTTCCATTAGTGAATAATTCTAATTGATCTGGCCTACCAGAAACTGAAGAATCAGATCTGATGAGTGTATATGTATGTGTGTGTTTGTACAAACACATATAAATGTGAAAAATACATACATATGCAGAGATATGTGTGCAAAGTTAGATTATATTTACTTA
>VZTR01016005.1:91230-101368 GCA_013400775.1 Chaetops frenatus | reverse complement strand
CAAAACTGTGAACATTGCCTTTAAGGACCCTCCATCACTGCCTGTTGAGCTGAAGTATTTTCTGTGAGAGCTGAAAGGAAGCAGTTTAGAGCAGTAAGGAACTTGAAACAACACAGGCAAATCATTCTTGTTTTTGCTTAATTTAAGCGACTTAAATGGAAGGTTTTCTATTTGCTCAGGTCTCACAAAAACAATCCTCTTGACTGGATGCAGGTTGGACACAGGTCTGAGGGACGGAGCCTGTCTCCTGCTGTGCCAGCCCGGCTCCCACCGCCTTGGCAGCTCCTCCAAGGAGACAGGCAGGCAGCAGCAGAGCCTCGACCTGCAGCACACTTTGGATACAGAGCTGCGGGTAGCTGCCAGATCCAAACCCGACTGGCTACCTGTCCGTGGTGGGAGAGATCGCAGGGCAATCCTCCACGCCCGTCTCCCTCACAGCCGCGCTCATGGCAGGGCTACAAAACCGGGAGGGCACACATCCTGGAAACTGAAAGGAAGGTGCGAACTCCACCCCCCGCCCCTCCACACCCACTTCTGTGCACCTTGAAATGGCCTTGTTTCGTCCAGCGGTTGGCAGGTTGCTCGGCATCGAAAGATCAACTCTTCACGTGGAAGAAAAAAATATTCCACATACTCGTTATCTATTTTTATAATTTAGCTTTAATTGTTGCCTATTCCAGCCTCTGAAAAGATAAACTTGAAGATGTTTTCATAGTGTTTGTGTAAAATTTTTGTTGTTAGAAGCTATTGTCTCGTTTTCTGGGGGTTTTTGGGTTTGGATTTTTGTTTGTTTTTTTTTTTTTTTTTTCCCAAGGAANGGACATTGATTATATAGTTCCTATTTATTGTGGTAATTTCAAAAGAAGTAGAGGTTTGGGGGATTTTTAGTGGGTTGTTTTCACTTTAAATTCTCTGTGAAGTTTGAAAGGCTTGGGTAAATCATATCAGGAGTTTGCAAATCTGTCCAAAGTTTGAAACTTATCCTTTGTTGGAAAGAAAAATGAGAACACGTCCATTTCCCCACTTCCATTAGTGAATAATTCTAATTGATCTGGCCTACCAGAAACTGAAGAATCAGATCTGATGAGTGTATATGTATGTGTGTGTTTGTACAAACACATATAAATGTGAAAAATACATACATATGCAGAGATATGTGTGCAAAGTTAGATTATATTTACTTAAGTAGATAGTGTACATACAATGCACTAAAGTACAAAAACACTGACTTTTTGTATCCAGAGAGATGTTGAACATGAGCAACATGGTCAGCTTCTTTCAGAGGCTCTTCAATTTAAACAAAGTCTTCTAAATGCATGAACTTATCTATGTTCACGTGTGTCAAAGAGGGCTCTTCTTTGTTGAACATTTACCATGTGAAGCTATTAATGCACGAATTAAGCAAACAGAAAAACCCAACAACATTCTGATTACTAAATTTGCTAATTTACTTAATGGTTTTACCAGGTTAATTGGATTTTCTTAATCTCTCTAGAATTCATTTTTCTATCCACGTTCCCTTGAGAATTTTCCTTGCAAAGGAAGGAAAAAAGCCTGAGAGCTTTAATACTCTGACATTTTTGTTTCACATTAAAACAAACTTCAGAGTCTCTAGAGGGAACATTACCTCCAGCTACTTACTCCATATGCACTTGCAAAGAAAAATATGGCAGTACTTAAAATGCAACATTCTAGTGAATATCTGAGATTTACATATGAATACTCAGATATTTTCACTCCTAAGCACCATAAAACCTCATCAGTCATTTCTAAAACGTTCTGAGTGCTGCTGTTTGCTGCTCTTTCAAAACTGTGAACATTGCCTTTAAGGACCCTCCATCACTGCCTGTTGAGCTGAAGTATTTTCTGTGAGAGCTGAAAGGAAGCAGTTTAGAGCAGTAAGGAACTTGAAACAACACAGGCAAATCATTCTTGTTTTTGCTTAATTTAAGCGACTTAAATGGAAGGTTTTCTATTTGCTCAGGTCTCACAAAAACAATCCTCTTGACTGGATGCAGGTTGGACACAGGTCTGAGGGACGGAGCCTGTCTCCTGCTGTGCCAGCCCGGCTCCCACCGCCTTGGCAGCTCCTCCAAGGAGACAGGCAGGCAGCAGCAGAGCCTCGACCTGCAGCACACTTTGGATACAGAGCTGCGGGTAGCTGCCAGATCCAAACCCGACTGGCTACCTGTCCGTGGTGGGAGAGATCGCAGGGCAATCCTCCACGCCCGTCTCCCTCACAGCCGCGCTCATGGCAGGGCTACAAAACCGGGAGGGCACACATCCTGGAAACTGAAAGGAAGGTGCGAACTCCACCCCCCGCCCCTCCACACCCACTTCTGTGCACCTTGAAATGGCCTTGTTTCGTCCAGCGGTTGGCAGGTTGCTCGGCATCGAAAGATCAACTCTTCACGTGGAAGAAAAAAATATTCCACATACTCGTTATCTATTTTTATAATTTAGCTTNTTTTTGTTGTTAGAAGCTATTGTCTCGTTTTCTGGGGGTTTTTGGGTTTGGATTTTTGTTTGTTTTTTTTTTTTTTTTCCCAAAGGAAACTTTTCTTTTGAGTCATGGTTTTTAGTGTTTGCATTTAAATATTTATTGGGGTTTTAGGTCTATGTTTCACCTTTCTAGCTACTTTTGACCTGTGCAAAGAAATTTTTATTTCAAAACTAAGTCTAGGATTTAGCACATTCTATTTCTTAAAAAAATGAAAAGCATCCTGTACTTGTCAGAATATTTAAAATGCATTTTCAAAATCTGAATCATGTGAAAACCCAGCTTGTTTAACTATGCAATTCAGAGTAGAGAGATTCTGAGCTACCAGAACTTTCTTCAAAAACAAAAATAACATTATTGATTTTCTGTCCTTGAACATTTTTATCTTGGGGTCTCTTCTCAGTAACACTTATTTTATTTTTTCAGATCTGGAAAATTCACAAGAGAAGTACTAGCACCTTAAGATAAAGATGTCTTTATTCTTAGTGTCCATACTCAGAGGCTTTTCAAATCTGATAAATAAATTACCAAATTTTTTACTTTCTACCCTAAAGAGTTTCATTTGGAACTAAAAATGCAACAGGAAGGATCACAAAATCAAATCTCATTTCCACTTTTGGTATTTTTTTCCCCTAGGGAAGAGTCTGGGTTTATTGCAGAGCAGATTTATACCTATGCCCATCACAAGAGAGCTAGCACATGATTGATGTCAAATGCCAAAATATATGCCCAATGACAGTTTATTATCATTTATTTATTAAGTCTGATGTCTTCAAAACTAGCACCAATTGAATGAAAACCTGATCTTTCCATAAATCTTAGGAATGTGTCCTCGTGACACATAGTATAGGATTCATATTAATATTTATCTAGAGCACACACAACATCCTTGGGTCCTGATTGTTTCATTAATTCTTAACATATTCAGTCACTCCCAAGAACAGATTTTGTTTGTGTTTGGGGTTTGTTGTTTTGCTGGGGTTTTTTTTCCTTTTTTTTTTTCCTAGAAGGGAATCAAAGGAATAATAAGATGTCCTTGCCAGTCCTACCTCAGATAGCTCAAGGTACCTTAAATCATGATGGACCTGATATAAAGGAATGAGGTCACAAATGTCTTAACCAACATTTTCTTCAGATATTGTCTGCTTCCCCATAGGGCTTAAGAGTTTTTGTTTTTTTCCTCCATTAAGGCAATGGATTCAGAAATTGATTCCCCCCTCTCTGACCCAGACTAATGTAGGACAAGCAAGTTTGTGTGCGACGAGCTAGATTTTCAGACACAATGTATAGAGTTGCACTCAACTTTGCCTATAGTTTCTGGCCCTACACTCCCCATCCCCAGCCCTCCAGACATGTAGCAATATTCCCAATCTTACTAATCTAATAACTGATTTACATTGCTCCAGGCTAAAAAAAACAAGCCAGCACCCCATGGAGCATCCCATAAAACCCCAGCTGTCCATCCATGTCTTACCTTGTTATAAGATAGCAAACACTGACATGTACTTAATATAAAAGCAGAAAGCTGTGTTAATCCTTTTTCCACTCTTTTTTCCCTGTTCTTTCTAGTAAGGTATAAGTTCTTGAAGGGTTATGTTTTATGTATATTCTTTTCTTGTACTTGTATAATAAGCCAAAATGTGAAAGGAACACTTGATTCTCCACCTGGTGTTCATTAGATGTAAACATGGGAAGAGCAGTCTAATGGAGTCCAGTTTCTGATATTTTTTCTCATCACAAACAGATTCTCAGAGTTACCAGAGAGAAAAAATGTTATTTAACTTAGTCACAATTAAATTCATTTCCACACTCTACTTAATACATAATTCCATCACGGAAGTGATCATTAGTTTTCGTTAGACGACAAAAGGGGATGGGACAGAAGTGCACAAGATTAGGGAAGTATTAGTCAAAAGACAGCAAATAACATGCTTCAACTTTTCTCATGAAATCTATTCATTACAACTAGTATTCCTTAACATTTCTGTTACCAAGGCCAGTTTGCTTATTCCTTCAAAAGGCACCTGTTTTGCTATTCGTTACCTTACTTTAAGTATTATGTAAATTGGAATAATGGGCATTTTTCAATGTCTATTATTCTTGATTCTTTTTCTCTCTGTACTTCTCTCTGGGCTGTGAGAAAAGGAAAATTTCACTGCAACAGTCATAATCAAAGGCTTATGTCCTCGGCTGGAACTCTGTCCTCCTTTTCTCCCCAAGAAGCACAGAGCCCATTTTGTCTGTGCAGCTTATCATTCTCCTGCACAAGGGTAGAAAAATAACCAGCTCAGGTCTGGGTTTAGACCACAGATACATCTGTGGGTCTCTTGCCAACCACGCAGCCTTGTGCCAGCTCCTGCATTCTCTAGCGGAGAGTGTTGCCGTGATGTTTGGCCACAAAGGTATCCCAGAGCTCCTGGTTTGCTCAGTGAGCCTGGAACAGACACACCAGTAAATTAATCTGTAATTTTACAGCATTTAGGAGACACCAAATAGCCCTGCTCAGAGTGTTGTCTGCTGGGACAGGATCAGAGGCGCAGTCTGTGGTTAGGAAGGCAGTGTTGGCAGCTGTACACAAGATCTGTGTGCTGCTGATGTGTGCAGAGAGTGTCCATCTCCTGGACAGACACAGGAATGGCTGCCTGGAAGCCACGAAATCCTGAATGGAGACCAAGCGTTTCTGTCTGACTCAGGCTCTTCTCTCAATGTTGTAGTAATATGGATTTGTAAGAGAATGCACACTGGAGCTCTCATCAGAAAAACAATTGCGATAACATCTCTCTTACCAGACACATCAGGAACAGCAAAAGTTTCAGAAAAAATATTAGTGTTACCACAGGACAAAATCTGGGACATTTCTTCTGTGAAAAGGGGTCATGAACTAACAGGACTTTGATTTCTTGATGTCCTCTATGAACATTTAAAACAACCTGTGAAAGTTATTTGAGAAGCCACCCTTAGGAGTGAGGTCTCCTATCAATTTTTTATTGGGCAGTTGACAGCTGCCAAGTGTTGCAGACATCACATTTCAAACCCCCATCTTTTGAAATGACCATCTATGAAGAGGACAGCTAATTCCCTGTACCAGGATACACTAACTTTATGTGTTTCTCTTTGTGTGCCTGCATGTCTAATTTCACGCTGTACTTGCATTTTGTTACTGTAAAGGTCAAGCAGGATACTGATTTTATTATAGGTCTAAAGCCACAGCCCACCTTCACAAAATTTCCCTGTTCAAAATTCTACATCCTTCAGCAGGACTTTTAATGTCCTTCAGCAGGACTTTTGCAAAGCATACAGTTGTAGGTTTAGACCTCAATAAATGGTACTGTCGTTATTATTTATACTATATCTGCACTGTTGGACACTGCGATAGCCAGAATGAACAGATGCTCAGGAAATTATTCAGTGGCATATGGCTGACCTTGTCATCTCATAGAAGGTTTTGAAAGGCTGCTTATATATCTTTTTTATATAATTATAGAAAACTATTTCATGTTTGCTCATGCTTGCTGAGAATAAGGAGGGCAATAAATCTGGATTACAGAGGAACATGAGTACAGCTTACAGCAACAGTGTGGTGTAAATGAAATGCCTTATCATTTGACTTGAAATTACATTATTGTAACATTTTGGAGGCTTGAGTGAGCAATTATAGAAGTAATGTATCTGCAGCACTACAGAAACACAAGTACTTACAGAAAATTAAAACTAAAAACCAGAACAGTTTTCCTGAAAATCTTGCCCTGGAACTATTGCATGTATTTTCAATCATCTCATAAAATCCTCTGTTTCTTATGGTTAAGCTGAGTACCAAGGACCACATTAAATGACATATCAAGTTGGACTAGATGAGAGAACTATCTCAGCTTTAAGCAAAGACAAGAAATTACAGTGGCAGAAATCACAAAATGTAGTACAAAAATCTCTTCAGAGAAATAGTAATAACCTGTGTTACTGGTATGCAGTTTTTTGACACCCAGTTTTGTCTTTATGGACATATGACAACAGATTACTTCTCAAACACAGAAATGACACTATTTTTATACCAGTTATCTTTTACTGTGAGTCTTTAAGTCATTCATCATTCTTCTGTTCTTCTGTCAAGCTTTGTCATTCCATCAAGGAATAGATAGAGAGCTTTGGGAATTAGATCCCTAATTACATGTGAATAATTAACAAATTGAAATTAATAACAGTAGTATTTCATATATAAAGGGCTAAAAATTATTCACATAAACTTGTTTGGATCTCTTCTTTAAAAACTGGCAACACAGCTGGCCACTTTTTCATAGTTATTATTTCTGTCTGAAAATTAGCACATTCTGAGGTGGTGATGAGTGACTATGAAATGTGAAGGTTGCCAGCTGTAGTGAGATCAAAGATCTCTTTCCCTGCCTGTAAATTGCCACCACAAATGTACTGTCACAAACCACAATGCTATAAGACATGTGTTGGCATTTCTCTGGTCAAGAAATTATATAACCTCATATTGGTTTTCAACACCTGCACTATTTACAAGCATTTGAGTCCTTGCCGGCTCAGTCCCTGAGGACAGCAATGCGGTCTTATGATCTGTTAACCATGAGGATTCATTTCTGTTGTCATGTTTCGCTATAATTAAAACTGCCTGTTCAGTCATTTATAGTAAGCCTGAAAACCCAACTCAAAACAGAGGAGCTGGGAACGTAGACTTTCCAGGCCACGCATGGGCTACTCAGAGTATATAAATAAAACACTCCCTTCACTTTTTCCACTTCCATAGTTTTGTTTTCTTCCATCTCTGTGTCCCATTCTCTTCTATCCCAACTGCTCAAATACCTTCCAGCATGTATGGCTTTCTAACTTTGTTTCTAAACCCTAGAAACTTTTCTTCTAAAGAAAGGGAGGATGAGTATCTCCTGCCTATGGTGGGAAGTGATACAGGATTTGGACTGTTCCAGGAAATCCATAAGAGATAGTTTCCCATTTTTAAAATACTGAAAACACATTCATTCTCATGTTCACATAGTACTGTGCATTGAATCTGGATTGAAAAATGAATTTCAATTACAATAAAATATATCACTGGATCCACCTGCTTCTAGAGCTTTAGGGCTGGGTCTTTAAGAAGCCCTTGTTTGCTCAGGAGAGGTCTGGTGGAGATTTATTTACAATGAAAACCAAGCAGAAAAAAAAGTAGACAAGAATTGCAGATTTGTGGACATCAGACAAATAAAAAAACTGTCACAAAACAAAGGACAAATATGCAGATTTTATCTGGAATTAAGTCAGGTGCCATCAGGAATATTTTTTATCAGGTTGAGTGAATGTCTTTCACTGGATTATTTGGATTAAGATCATTCAGGCTGCCTAGAGATAAAGCAGACCAAAAAAACTAAGGAGAGTAAGAACATAAGAATACAATAAGAAAAAACTAAGGAAGAAGTCAGTAACTTCTCCTGGTATGTCTGTAGAGGATATAGAGTGATAATAGTAAGTTGGTTCTTCCATGCCCTAACTTTTGTCAATAGAGCAGAATAAGGTGGTTCTTAAAATACACATGTCCATTCTCTGAAACACACATTGCAAATAGTGAAGGCAGTAGCTGTTGAAGGCAGTCAGATATTATGTTGAAAGAGCTTGTGGTTTTGTTCTCTTCAAAACAGATTATCAACATCTAATTAGGGCAATTCAGAAAATAGTACACTGAGTGAGATTAAAAGATAAAAGAAGAAATCGAGAAAAAATTTGTTACTCATTGGTGATACAGCAACATTAGCACTTATTTTACAGGGCTACTGAACATCTATGGCAAAAGCAGAAAATTAAACATCTCTGATGTCTCCTGATTTGTCCTTCATTAGAAACAGCAAAACAACATATTTTATCCCAGTATTTGTTCGTGCCCAAGAGTGGCTCAGAGAAAGCACATTAAGATGAAAAAGGAGATGTAAGTCAGTAAAAGTTTGTCCCAATCTCCAGTATAAGTATAGGATGATGCAGGTTCACTGCAGCTATTTAATAGATGGATTCCTGGATCAGTTATACAGCTGCTTTGAACAAATTACTTTACTCCTCAAAGTCTTGTTCTGCCCATCTATAAAATGAAAACACATATAAAATTAACACATATTCCAAAAACAATGCTTCTAGATCTGTAAGTAAAAAGCATTCCTTATGCTTTCACTACTGATGTGTCAGCCTTGCTTTCTCAAAATTTCTGAAAAAAAGTCAGATCTCTTCTGGTATCACCTCAGCAGAGTTAGGTTATCTCTATTTTTAGCTTTATTGCTTGTGTTGGGAATGTAAAGAGAAAGTTTTGACTTGATGTATAGTATTGTGCTTTCCAGGTCATCTGGTTTCATGTGGTCAACATTCTTTCAACACTGATAATTTCACAGGATCATCTTGGTGAATTTGTTCACATCCATCTTGCAATAATTTAGCAAGTAATCATAGTCCTAGCAATGGAATAAAATGACAATAAAAGTTATGTGAATGCCAGGTTTTCTCAGCTAAAACTCAAAATTACTGTTTTTCAATAAAATAAATACACATGCCATAAATATGAGCTGATAAACAAGTACAGATTCAATGCTTTTCCAACAGAAGCAAAAGGTGATTTTCCTTTTTTTTTTTCTCTTTCTGCTTGAGAATTCCTTATTTATAGGCTTTCAGATACTGACATCCAAGACCTTACAGGAAACATTTCAAGACATAACTGCACTGAAAGAAGCACAACAGTTGGGAAATTGCATGGTGCTCTATATTTTCCTGCTGAAGAAGTTGAAAATGAAAGGGAAAAAACATCCCTTTTGCTCTAAACAAATTATATATTTTCTATACAATGCTTAAAACAAACTTTCATTTGTGTCTGCTTAGATATGAGAGGAGATATGTCTCTGTCATACACTTTTCACTGACTCAGTGCAGTTATCTTTGATTAATGCTGGTTTCATGAAGATTAAAGTTTGACCCTTTTCTTGTATTTGTTTATACAAGACATGAAAAATGACATATTTTTCAAGTAATTAATAACTGAGAGACCAAACTAATAATAAAAAGCTTGTAAATTAAAATGTCAAGGAAACTAACACAATATTTGATAAATGACTATGTTGTTTCTGAGGATTACATTTTAATGTCATTCTAATAGCTTGATAATAAAGAACAATTACTGCATTTAAAGTAGGCTGGGCGGAATATAACCAGTCTCAGATCTAATTTTAAATTAACCTGGATGTAGCATCTCAACAGAGATATATTTCTGACCCNNTTCTGACCCAACCAGATTTAAACTAAATTATTAGAATGTGGGATTTCATTTCCCTCTTTTCCAACAATGTATCTATTAATGTTATTTCCTTTCATTTTTTAATGCATTTTTTTCCTCACTGTGCTTCTTCACAAGATACTTGTAACCTTTCCCTACTAGAACAGTTTACAAATTATTTGACCTATTTCCTCTATGGAAATCAGTTAGAAAAACTGGTAGTCATTGACACCTGATGAGCTCTTTTGCTGTGAAACAGGAGACCCTAAAGTCCACAGACCTGCCTGCAACCTTGCACTCATATTCCAAAGATATAAGAAAGGATTAAAGTAAGATGAATGAAGAAATGGACAAAAGTTAGAATTACCTGTTTTGTGGGAAAC
>VZTR01016005.1:51123-69977 GCA_013400775.1 Chaetops frenatus | reverse complement strand
GAAGAGTCTAGACTCAGCAAAAGTGCCCTGAACAAGTAAGTGGTATTTTTTCTTTTCCACAAGACAGCAAGACATATCATCACATGTTTTAAAATAAGGTAACCTGTTATTGTACTGCTTTATTCATAGCACAGATTGTGTTCTGGATCTTTGGCACTTTTCCTCTCACAGCTGCTTGTCTCATATTACCATGGCTCTTCTGCATGGAAACTCAGACACCCCTCACCCTTAAACCTCATGAGCATTCTTCAAAGGCCTTGGAGCACAGCCATGAAAAAATAAAGCACTTTGGAATTATGGCCTGTGACAGCCAGAAAATAGCAGGAATTTTACCTGGAACTGGTACAGCTACACAAATAAATAAAATAGTGTTACATTAAAGGGACAACCTTTAATCTGTAGAATAAAAATACCACTTAATCTGTAGAATAAAAAACCCATGGTACGTTTGTCATGTTTAACAACCCTTCACATCATATATGCCCTGAGGTAAAAATGACACAATGAGATTTTCCCATTCAATGGAAAAAAGTTGCGGGGTTGTTCTTGTTTTGGGAGTCTGTTGCTTGTTTTGTTTGAGCAGCGGGTGGTTTACAAAGNCGGGTGGTTTACAAAGCAGTATAAAACAACAGGATTGCCTAGAGAAATCTATATAGCTGTACAGTGACATAGATTCTCTGCACAAGTGTGGTGGACTGCTTCAAATATTTGTCCAACTTGTTGCAACTCAGAAGTTTGAACCAGGGTCTCCTGCACACTAAGTGAATCCCCTGACTGCTAATGGACAGAAACAGAGGACAAGAAATACCATGCCTCATGTTGTTTCCTTTTGTGCTTTCCTCCTGAAATTAACAAAGGTTTTCCTGCATAAGCTTTTCTCAAAATTGGGACATTCACGTAAACTAATTTGACTCCAACAAATTGGAAGGTGCTGCTAAAGGGCTGTTTCTTGGAAAAAAATTCTAGGTACTTTGATCCCAGTGCCCAAGAAGGAAGTACTGTCATCCTTTAGATACTTGGAACTCAAGATCTGGGCAGGCCTTGTGTCTCAAAAAAGTCAGATGTAGACAATCCTGCTTCCAGTATCCTACTCTAGCTAGTCAGCAGTGTTTCCAAATCCCAACCACAAAATTGCTGGAGAAAAAGCATATATGATAAAATCCAGGAAAGCACTGAGCTTTGCTGGAAACATTTATCGACCTAGATCACAAAAGACTACCATGAGACAACAGTGCAAACAAAATGCAATTTGTGGTTTAGGCAACATTTTTGACTTCACAAAGTTGAAAATGTTAAAAGCTTTTATTTTATTTTGGCTTCTCTGAAGAGAAAAAAAAGACAGTGAAAGAACCTTGAATATGTGTTAACTTACGTATTCAATATGTCTTAACTGAACCATTGCAACTGAAATAGACCCAAGCAAGTTCCTTCAAAGTCACTTGCCCAGTCAAAGCCCAGATTGCTCACAAAGTGTTGTCTAATTTTAAAAAATGTGATACTTTCAGGAGGCTATAGACACTTTCATTACAAAACATAGATATACACTACCTCATGTGAGAAGTACTCAGGAGAATGACATGGTTTTACATAAAGGCAGAGCTCCCTTTGTGACAGTAGGACTCTGATGATAAACACTAGTGTTCTCAATGGCAAATTTTTCCTAACTCACTGCACCTCTTTTTTGAGGCCTATCTATATGCATTAAAGAGTATTGAAGACTAGGTACTTTAAAACACAATGTAAAACCAAACTGAGAATTTAAGACAACACAAGCACCCATATGAAAGAGCTACTGCTGAGTTATTGTCAGATGAAATCATTGGCTGCTGTTTTCTCACCACACCAAATGTAATTTAAAACCCCATATATTTTATGATGCATTTGGCATTACAGTATAATATCTAATATTATAACATTGCTGGGTCAGGTGTTTCGTAACATTTCCTTCAGAAACCAACCAGCCAACAGTATCTTGCAGTGGTCCCTAGATATTTTGTCTTCTCTTTTTACTGTACTAGTGTCTATAAGGTATGTGGCTTCTCTTGCATGTGACATCAATTCCTTTCATTAAACACATAAAAGGTCTACAGAGTTGTTTTTGTTTTCTTTTTTTGCCCAAAAGGACATATTTTAAGTTCAGCCTGCTCTCCTCCACGGTATTTTACAGCAGAACTTGAGGCGTTGGGGGGAAAACTGTATTTTCTAATTTACACATTGAATGACCTTACTGCATAGGCAGTCCTCCTGTGTGGCTTTGAGAATACCCCAGAGGGAAAAACAGATTTCTTCACAGTGACAGTATTTCAGCAGTTGTTTGACTCATTCGGAATCCAGCAATGTCAACCACTGATAGTATCAGCACTATCCTTTTCTCCCCTGCGTTCCCAATCTAGCAAGCTGGAGGGATGTGTAATTGGTAAATAAATACAGGACAAGTGCTCTGGTGATGAAAGAGAGGAAAGCTTTGACCCTGCTGAAAAGCCCTGGATACATTTGAAGGATTTGGCTCAATAACTGCTAAGCACTTGTCCTCTCTTTGCAGACTTCGCCACGAATGGACTCTGCAGCTGGAAGGTCGAGCAAGACAGGTCCAGGCACACATTAAAAAACGTGAAGAACAAATGTCACCACTGTCTATCGAGGCTCTTCCCTCACCAGATAAAACTGTTGCTTAAAGTTACTGTGCAAATATAGCAAGCATTGGGCCCGATTCTGATCTTCTGCATGCACCTATAAACCAGCAGTTACACTGCTGAACAACCAAAAGATCAGATTCTGCCCATTTTCCAAACTATTTTCTACAGCTACTATTAAAGTCCTATTGAAATTCAGTGCAAGAATAATGCCACGGAGGAAAAAAAACCACTAAGGAATAGATGAGAAGCAGACAACTCTAATTTTCCATGATATATTATTACTGTGATGTTTTAGGACTCTCTTATGTAACTCTGTATTTCCGAGTGACAACAACATACTGCTAGGAAAGAGGGCGGCTTGTTTAATAGGAATAATACATTCAGACAGCTGCATGCAAATTTGCACATTACCATTTACACAGCTCACAGAGTCTGGCTTAATGCAGATGTAAGATGTTCTGTCTGTCTTGATGAGCCACAGTGGAGGGAGCTAAGGGTTAGCCTGATCAGCTGGCCAGAAGGAGAAACATGCTCTTTAATGGAATGAGGGGGAAAAAAAAAAAACTTTTCTGATCAACATATAAGAACATTTACAGATCCTAATAATTAAAGGAACAGAAAAAATTACTTTGATTTTCTTGAGGTATGTAAGCAAAAGACTACTGAGCCAGTAGTCTTTATTGTGAGCAAGTCTGACAAATGTTGGAGTAGTAAGAGGAAGTCAGTACAAGAGTTTGAAACAGAAGGCAGTGAATCAGTTCATCATGACAGCACAAAAATGCTTTGCAAAGTATCATTTGCCATACCTGACATGCACTAATCTGAACAATTCCCCTCCTTTTCTTCGGGGTTAGATAAAACAAAGGTAGGAATAACTAAACACGGGGTAATAAGAGTATGCCCTATTTACCTACATGTCTGTGTATCTAAATGCTACTCTTTTTGATTGAAATGCTTATTTGTTTTCTCTTCATTTAATCTTTGGTATGCAAGAGAAGACTCATAAGTCTAAACAGCCATTTTTCTCTAACAGCATTGTGCCAGATAGAAATTTATTTTGAATCTTTATTTATACCAAAGAAGTAGATAGGAATACATTTGATATATTTCAAAACAGAACAAAAATTAAACTATTTTGACCTCATATAAATGCTTTTTTAATCCTTTTGAAACAATATTTAATTCAAACACAAAGTTTTACCATATGTTGTCACTTTTACAAAGTGAAACTCTCCCACAGACAAAAAGCAAGCTGCCACAAAAATGTTATTCCATGAAGGATTAAAACAATTAAAAATTTATAAAATGTTGTTCTGTTATTGAAAACTGACGGGATTGTAGTACCAGTTTCTTTTCATAAAAAAAAAAAAAAATCACTCAAAGAACATGCAATTGTTTCTTTCAGTGGCTATTTCCACTAGAAAAGCAATGTTGAAAAAATAATAAAGTTGTAGCTGCTTTTGCCCTGCGAGACTGGTGTTTCACTTCTGGATCCACTTATTTCCCACGATTCTCTAGAAAGGTCTTTCTGTAATCCAGTATCCTGATTTAGACCACGCTAGAGTTGACTGTGAGGGATTGGAGCCTGGAGCCCCGTGGCCATGGCAGGGTGTCATTCTATACCATCTCATGTTGTCTGTGGGGGGTAGAAGTCCAGGATGCTTTCGGGAAGAAGGTGGGGGTGGCCTGGGGCTGGGGAAAGGTCCGGGTGGAGAACCCATGGCCCGTTTCTCATTGCCTTGGGGTCACGCACATCAGTCAGTAATTTCTGCCTGTAAATCACCCTCTCTTTAAGTTCTTTTGTTATTAGTACTGTTTGCCTATCTCATTATTACTTCCGGTAAATTTTTCTTATCTCAAGATGTGATCTCTGCCTTTCGTCTGTCACCAGAGGTTTGTGGTTTTCTTTTTAATGGGAGCACTAAATTGAGGAATATCATTCCTAAAATACGACACCCAAGCTAAATGTTTTCTTTTTTCGGGTAAAACAAACACAACCTGAACTAGCTGCCACTTAGAAAAAAATTGGACTAGTTTACATTTCTGTAGCCGTAGCTGAAGGACACAGACACAGGTTATTGAAATGGAGAAATGTCAGATTCTCTCTCCACTTCTGCAAACCAGATCTATTAGATTTATTAGCTTAACCACTGATTTATGGTGTTGTAATGCCACCCACATCACTGCAGCTTACCCCTACTCCATGTCAGTGTGGAAAGAGAAGACCCAAGAAAAGCTGGCTCAATAAGCATTTATTGTTCTTTTACACTTACTGTTTTTTTTAATTATTAGGAACACTTCTATGACATTCTTTCTGGCTGTCTACGAAGTTATGTAAGATAGGAAAAAGACTACACAAATAGATGCAATTCACACAAAGCATATTTCAGCACTCCCCCAAAAACTTGCTTAGGTCTCTGAGGAGAAGTTTTTCTGTAAGGAGCTCTGAGGGCACCCAGGGATATGTGAAATCACTTCCACTACAAGCAGTTGGCATCATATTAGCTACACACCAAAGGAGAGTTGTGGGCATTGTTTACCTTCACAAGAACCTATTTCAGTTGTGAATGGATTTCTGAGAAAAGAGGGTGCATATCACAAGTTTGAAAAACCAAAATCCTTCCAGGAAAAAACATCTTTTTGTGCATTGCTCAAGTGCATATGCATTAGTCATGGTCACCCGTTCTAGCACACATTTTACATGACAGCAGTAACCTGGTACCTCCATGATATTGACCAACAGCTGTTTCTGTTCCAAAATGCAAGTGTTCATCCAGTTTTCACTGCTATTTGCACCTACAACCAGACTGAGATAGGTGTCAGGTACTAGAAATATTAAAGTCTAGCAGTCAGATGTAGCCAGACATGCTGCTTGCAAATTGCAAAGCTAAAGGCAGACAGGAAGGTGGTAGATAATATTTTGTCATTTTGTTTTATTCACTGAATTGGTGACATTCAAGCCTGAACTTAGACATTTCATACAAAACTGAAAACGTTAAATCTGGTTGTCAAAAAACCAAACTCAAACAAACAAAAGTCAGTTCAAGTTGAATTGTCATATTTTAAAAACTGTCTCATTCATATACATGGCCGCCATTGATAAAATAGGATAATCAGTGAGCATAAACTGTTAGGAGAGTAGGCCACTTCAACTAAATACAGCATATTTTAACTTCCATGTCTCTAGTTCTTCAATCTTTCCAACGGGGGAAAAAAAAAAAAGAAAATTTAGATAACAGCAACTATATTAAGAAATTAAGGCTAGTTATTTCAGAAGAGAAACTAATTGCTCAGGTTTTTTTCCTTCAGGTTTATTAATTTGCCTAATAGAAAATGAACTGAATGAATATTGAATATAATGAGATTAATTGAATAGTAATCTGCATAATCAGTACCACCCCAACCCTGCACTAGCAAGGTGTTACCATGTGTTACATCAGCATATAAACCAGCCCTGGCACTTGCCTAAGCCAGTAAACAACTAAAATTGTACAGGATAGGTCAGTGACTAGTATTTTGGTCATAGGACTTTTTGATACATGACGCAATAGGTGTGGATCATGCACTTAAGCTGGCATACTGATGTCAGCTGTAGAGCACCCACTTAGCATGCCCAGATTTATGTGCATGACAGACATGGTGAGCACAATCTATACCCATCCACATTGTTGCTCTTTAAGTGCTGTCTGATCCAGGAACCAGTGACTGATGCCTGAGAAAAAGCAGTTTGCTTTCTTAAACTAACTCTGAACTGTGGCCAGTTGTTGAAGCCCGGCTTACTTAAATCAAGGCAGTCTAAAGGGTGACTATAAACCATGTTAATCTGTAGTCTGTGTTGAGTTGGGCACCATGGTAAAGCACTCACACAATCAGTTATAGGTGGGATGCAGCAGCTCAACACCTGTCAGCTGTTCCACTTGAATTTGCACCTAAATCCACAGTAGGAGAGACATGTTCTAAGCTATACCCTTGGCTGTCTGCATGTACCACATACTGGTTTGGAGCCAATTTAATGCATGCAAACCAGATTACTTGCGGAGGGACCAAAAGCTGCGTTCCAACAGCACATGAAACGACCCTATCCTCTAAGGATTGGAGACAAGGTCTAGCTCTTCAGACAGTTTTGAGACCCCTGCCTAAAGGGGATATTTGGTCCAACTAAACAAATTAAGTTTAGTCTGATGTAGCCCCTGAACCATGCATAGTCCAACGCAGGGACGACAGCAGCAGCCACTTGGATCTACTGAGCTGCTTGGTAATGTGCTCAGTCACCTGCTAACGTAGATGAGCATAACCCAACCAAAACAATATAGGTGGGATCAAAGCAGAGTAATACATTTAATATAGATCTAAAGGTGGACCTCAGCTGAGCTCAGGAATGATAATTTAATTAGCCATGTAGAAATGTTAGCATGCACAACAAAGCATGGTTTGGTCAATTCACCCACTGGAGCTGCCTCCAGTGATGGAATAGAGCCTCCCTACACAAAACTTAGAATAGACCTGGCTTCTGAAACCATAAAGCAGCTCTGTGTGGTCCATTTCTACAGTTAAATGATAGGAATATGAAGATCATTACCAACTTGCTAGACCAAATGTTCCTACTAATGCTAATGTTACTAATGAACTAATGCTCCTAACTACCTGTGTCCTGAGGGATGTTGATCTCTACCTTGCCTAATAAACAGCACTTGACTGCACCACAGTGTGAATAAGGAATAGTAAATCACATGAAAATACTTCTGGATTGAAAAGTGTATCTGTGATAAATAAATCTTATACTTCTTGAGAATGTTTTCCATTCATGAATTAAGCATTATTATATTATTTATCTCTTACCAAGAGCAGGATCTATCCATAATGTTATGCATTTAAGACAAAACTGAGTAAGAAATTTAGTAGTCAGGACAGACAATCCAAGAATCTACTTATTGTTCCCACCTCTTTCAGTTGTCTGTATTTATCTGTGTGTTATTTAGTGGCCAGTGTTTTAAACATATTTCAAGCTACGATGGACAGAAAGCAGGGAAAATTCCAGTTCCAAAAATGACAGGCTGACAAACAGACTGAAAGAGGATTATACTACCAGGGAAGACAAACTCAAGAGTGGGTCATCATGTGCTATCTCCATAATTACCTGTACTTGTCTCAAACACCATTTCTTCAATGAACTAATATCCTACTAGCATCAAATAGAAAGTGAGAGACTACTGGCCTTACCTAGAAGCAAGTGCCAGTGTTCAGACTCAGTGAAATTACTTCAGTGGTTCATAATCAGGGTCACTGTTTTTTCCATAGCAAAGAGCAGCAGCATCAAGGAGAGCTACAGTACTAATAAAACAATCATCTGACAAAAAACAAAGGGGCAGAAAAAAAATTCAGTGGCAAATCTGAAAGGCAATATATTTGGTTTAGCTCTTTTGCCAGTTCTTTAAAGAGTAGCCCCTTTGTGTTAGATTTCCACTATGACTGTACTGAATGCCCAATATAAATATTGGTGCCATTTGAACAGAACTGTGACTTCACAATGTATGTTGATGATTCAGCCATAGGGAACAGTTCAAAAAGTTGAATTAATAATGAAAATTCCTGATTCTATTAGATTTAGTACCCAAATCAAAGGAATTGTATCTGCAAATAGAGATAAAAAAGCTTAGTCCGTGTTTTCTCTTCACAAATAGGCAGAAGAAAATGATGTTTTCAAACAGATTTTGCTATAGTTAATGCTGGTATTCTCCCTCTGATGTGCTATTCCATTTAACAGCTGCATCATTATTGTTAAGGATTTGAGGTTGCAGTGCAGGCTATGAATCTAATTAGGCAAGGAAAACACAACATTGCTGGGGTGGTCAACAGTGTTTTTTTCTGAAAAACCTTTTGAAAAATTACCTATGTTGACCCTGATGTCTTAAATTTTTTTTTCATTTCTTTTTTTCCAGCATGATGGTGATTCCACTGCAGCTTCTCTTAGGGAAAATTTTTCTATAAGATTTTTATTGGTGCTTTTATGTATCCTGGTAAGTGAACAAATCCACACAATTGTTCATTTTTACATGTAAAAAGTTTAAAATAGCAATGTTGTCTCATTTATTACTGGATATCATTGCACCAGAGTTCTTGTTAGAGTTCAGTTAATGATAAAGTGCTAACTAATGAATCAATACTTTCCAGCTTTGGGATAGCACATGAGTTTACTGATTTTGTTGACACTGCCTCAGTCATTAAATATGTATTTGCAATAATAAGACTAACAGTCACTGAAAATAAGCCCTACAAGCAATAAAGGCCATCTAATCTAAAATATCAGAAACAGCAGTTATTATCCACCATCTCAAATGAACACTTAATAACCTGGAACTAAATCCCTTTAGGCTCCATTTATGATATGTACACACTTCTGCTACAGGGATGAAAAATATTCCATTTTCCCAGAACTAATGGCCCCTCTATTACATGTACTGTGGAATGAGTCTATCAACAAACTAGTTGAGTAGTAGAGTGCACACAGCTTTGAAAAACTTTATGCCTAAATCACAGGCAAATTTCAGTGCTCCCAACCTATAAAAAGCCTCTTTGAGACATTTCAAACTTCTGTAGCATGTGTTTGGTGAAGACAATTTCTGTACATGCTTTGTTTATTTTCATTTTGGTTACCTTTGGCAACTATAGATAATGAGGAGCAATACCTAGAAGTAATTAATATGTAACACTTCACCATGTTCAGACAAAATACTGTTGTCCCGTGGGATGTTTTATTGCTTTAATTGGTGGATAAAGTTTAAAATATCCCTTTATCTCAAAACCAAAAGGATTTTTTATTATTATTACTGGGCACCTTTGAAGAACATCTCAAAGAAGGCTTAGACATATCTTACAGCTTTACTGCAGAGATTTTGACAGCACTCTGTTAATGTATCACTACAAAGATTAAGGATGCAGAAAATAAGTATACCTTGAACTACTTTAGATGCTATATTTATAGTTTAACTTGAGCACTGCTTTTACATACCCTGGAATTACCAAGGAACAAAGCCGGTCCTAACAGTAAGACTAACATTTCTCCCAGCAAGCTAGTTTTAAAAAATACAATACTGACTAGCCCAAATACTGCTATATTTGAGCTATCATTTTCAACAAGTCAGTCAATTTGAGCAGCTACACTGCCTAGTTCCATCTGGCAATCTTTTCTTTGAGGTATTTTCTTATTTGGAATCACTGGCACTTCACTTTTAGAGGCTACTACCCAAATGCAAATTCTTCTGGCTGACAGTCTCCAACTAGCCTTAAGAAAATCTGGTATTTCTGCTGGCAAGTTGGCAACAAGAGTGCACAGGTAGGCTGCAGGACTTTTGAACAGGAGAGTTTGGGGGTTTTTATATTGTCAAGAAACAAAATCAAACTTTGAACTGGGAAAAATATAGCCTTCTAGCATATATCCTAGTCAACTCTATAGAATTCTAGACAGGCTTTAGGAGCTGTGTTCTGGCCTGGTAAATAATTTCTATCTGCCCCTGTTCTCCAAGCTGCATGTCCTAGGCTGCAGAGAAATTCCTGACTCGCACACATATATATTTCCTAACAAGAAAATTCTACTTGGAAGGCTTGATTCAGAAATCACTGATTTTTAATCACTAAAAACAAATGGAAATAAAGGCCATCAATAATGCATTTTTGATGCTCCTAATGACTCCAGATTAACATATTGATTAAAATGTAACCCAAATTAAACACATACATGTGAATTTTGCCTGCAAGAAACATAGTTTTTTCCAGCAGCAGCATTAAATCAGTTATAAATGAAACAACAAAAGCCTTCTACATATGGGACTGGAACTACAGTTGAAGTTTTTGGTTCTAAAGAGAAGTACATGCAGACATACTATCTTAAATGCTTCAGCAATTCCAATCTCCATTTTAGGAACATGTCACTTTGTAACACCCCACATCAACACTGTGAACATACTCCATCTCTTGGTTTCTTAATATTTGGTGCTCTAAACAATTTCACCCGGCTGCTTCCCTGCAGGAGGGATACATCAGAGTGCAAAACCATGCTAGGGAATGTAAAACACTGATTCAGCACATCCCCAGCAACCTCAGGCACACAGGTTCTAGGAAACTCTAAACAAAAAATAAAGCTGCTTACAGAGCAAAAGATTTTAAAATATTCTTTTGGTTTGTTTTTCATTTATTTCTGGGGGGTATTTATGGAGGGTATGAAGGTCTGTCAGAGGAGTACAGACAAAGAAGGGGCCTTCAAGTCCCTGTCAGTGGGAAGCTGAGCTTCTGCTCCCTTAGTTTGGAAATAAGTTCAGCATTTTTGTACAGGACCAGTTTTACACTTCCATTTTGTGTCACTGAGGGTGGCTGGGGAGTAGGGCAGGGTGTGCTCCATCAATTTCTCCAAATGCAAAAGATCTGTGCAAGAAGGCCATGTGAGATGGAAGACCACCCAGACAGCTGCCTCCACAGCTGACACTCTGCTAGCAGAGCTGAGATAAAGTGACCTCCTGGCCTCACCTTTCATAACCTTCCCCAGCTACTTGAAGCTGCCCCTCTGTTACTGAGAGCGGCAGCAGCAGCAGCCCCCACTAGGTCTGTGACTGGCAACATGGGAAAGGGCCCTGAGGACAGGAACTGAGGCACTTTGATTTTCTCTTCTCTGTCACCCTGAAATGGCATTTGACTGAAACTGCTTAAGAACTGCTGGCTGCTCTCATGTCAGTTCCAAATTCAACCATCTGCAGCAGCACGACAGTCAAAGGAAAAACCCTGGTCAGTGCGGATGAGGCAATGTTTCCCTTCAGTGTTCCCTAGCAAGAGAAGGAAGTGTTTCATGACCAAAGAAGGAATGCCTAAGCAACAAAGAAATAGAAGATGAAAGCTGAAGCCAAGGCAGATCTTTCAGTGCTAATTTTAAGTAAAATAGTCAAATTATTAACTGCAATTGACTGCAATTATTAACATGACACTAATGCAAACCTCTGCTACCAGAGAACTCCAGCCAGACCTCTCCTGGGTGAGATTTCTGCTGGATTAGGGAGACCTGGCCTGTCCAGGACAAGTGCCCTTGGCTGAACACAGTGAAACATCACATGGGTCAAGCTGGGAGTGGAACTGCAGCAGAGAAGAGGTATGTGCTGACCTTCACATTCAGATTGGCTAATGCCACCCCTCACCTCAGGGGCCATCTGCTGCACACACACCAGGCAATTTCCCTGCACTCATCATAAATTCACACACAAAATGTATAGCTCCCTAAGTCCAGCTTTATGCTGCCAAGTGCGAACATGCAACCACGGTATGTTGCCTCCATGCTTCCTTCGTTCAGTGAGTCGTGTGACCTGACGATGAGCAGCCACCTTGAAGCTAACCTTTTCTGCCTGTGATTCTGGCAGGGCTTTGAAGGTTGACTGGGAAGACCTTGATGTCCAGGGATTCAAAGCTCTGAGTCTTGCTCTGGCTACCTCCAGCAGCAAAGGAAATCCATAAAATTCTTAATTAATCTCTGCTGATTAAGTTCTCCATCAATCAGCAAAGAGCCCTGACTTATAAAATTCTCTGTTCATTGACAGGTTCTCAGAGTCCAGCATCAATGACCTCCAAATCACACTATAAGACATTACTATCTCTGTCAGCTAGAAGAGCAAGGATGCCACACAAGTAAGTAAAATAATAATTCATTGTCTGTGGAGTTACTGAGAATGTGTAAAAAGAGAGAGAAGAACAGTCAGTAGCTTCATGTTTCTTCTAGATAAAATTCAAAAGGTAGTTTGAGATCCAATTTACAAGGAATTGAGATTTCAATAAAATTTGCATCAAGGGAATAAGTAAAAGCAGAAAGCTATTCAGACAGAGCTAAAAGAGAAACTGTGAAGGAGGGTACTGACAACATTTCACATTTATTTGTCTCCAAAGAGAAGAAGCATCATTAAAAGATTCGGCTCTGCAATTCTCACAGGATGAAAGAGTTAAACACAATGTAGTTTAGTTCCCAAAACTCAAGAGCTTGTTGCCTTGCTAGTTAGGGGTAGGCTAATAAGCACAGGTAACAAAATTCATGCTTTAATTGGCATCTTTCCCCAACAGCCAGTGACATTATTTTACCCACTCCCTGAAGAAAGATTCAATTATATCTTAACACAGAATTCCTAGAGTATACATGGTATTGTTTTTTTGAGGAAATCAAAAATAGATTTCATGTCAAATTGTATTTGTGAAAACTGCATCTTAAAAAGCACCCTTCTTTCTATAGCGCAACTATTTGTATACCTTAGTTCTTCAACACAACCAAATGTAAGATATGCCTTCTGTTAAAAGTTAGCCTTGTTGTAGATGTTGCAAAAAATATAATTACATGTGAACAAAGTAAAATGCTGAGCAATAATTAACTGAAATATTAACTTTATATTCAGCATATTAAAAATAACTTACCAAATATCAATATTAAATACAGCATATGATAAGCAAAACTATTTTAGCAATTATGCATACAGATTTTTCCCACTTAAGATTTCACACATTTATTCACAGTCAAATTACAGGCTAAATATAGGTGGGGTTTGATGAGTTCAAAGCAAAAGGAAAGCAAAGAGTCAGAATTTGTGCAAAATATGATTTTTCTTTTCAAGAAGCTAAAAATAAAACTTCTGTGGTTTAAAAGCTGCTCTATTGATAGAGCACAAGGTAGAAGTTTCAATTTTGGTGTTTTCTAGGTTTCCCATAGAGATGTTTTGGAAGACTTAGTACTGCAACATCTAATTGTTTTCTGGCTAACCAGTTTTCTGGCTGCCAGGCTCCCAGCTCATCTAAGCATACAATTTGGGAGCTAGCCTTAGCCAGGAGTGAAAGTTTTACACCGAAATATGAGTGCTTGACCTGGGAGAACTGAAGTACAGATCTAATTTCCATTCTGTCATCCTGGCTAGGAAATGCAGTAACCTGCAGCTGGTAAAGAGAAATGGGCAGATGGGGGTGTTTAGTCCAAAACTCCTGTAGCTAAATATGACATAACTGATCTGTTGGAGGCCTAAATCATCAGCTGAAGCTGTCTCAGAGAGCCAACCTGTGCAAACCACTCTGGTCAGAATCAAGGAAAGTCAGGGTTAGTCTGTGCAGTCCAATCAGCCACTTTTCAGGTTTATTAAGGCAAGCAGATTATCAAAGGAGCCAAATCTTAATCCTTTTAGGATGGCAAAAGGATTAGAAAAGGAGGCAAAAGTGGAGCTAAAACTTCAAACTCTTCACCAGGAAGACAACTAGAAATTCACTTCTCTGCCTGACAAGTATCTGCTTTGATATATGAAACTAGGCAACGAACAAAAATGTAACATGATGAACAGCTGGATTTTTTAAACCTTCCTGATGCTGAAAGATAATTGTTCATGAAAGTTATCTGCTTTATACTGCCTTCTAACATGGTTGTTTTCTTTCCAGATATCACAAGAGCAAGTAAAGTAGCACAGAGGGAAGTGTCACAGCTCTTGATATCCAATCTGCCTTACCTTATATTGCTAATTTGGGGAGGAGAAAATTATGTGGTTCAATTTACAATTAGCATTCCTCCTTAGTGATGCCCTTCCTCCACAGCTCTTACATAGGACAGAAACATTTTACAGAAACTGAAAAATAAAGCATATTGCACAGTCCAGCTCTAGTGTTGTTGTCACTTATTTTGACAGATTGATCAAAACAAACACAAAAAGCAGAAAAAGGCAGTGAGGTTTTCTGACCAAACATAATTTGAAGAGCATGGTAAAGGAGCAGCTGACAAAAAGGGAAGTCTTTCTACACTGCAGTTAATGTTCAGAAAAGTTCTTTAGTATGTACTTATAAACAGTTCTTCACAATAAGACAATGCATAGTTATGTATTTGGTTTCCATACTGATGTTCCCATATCCCATCAAAACAAAATATATTCATTGAATATAGTGTAAAGCTCTTTGTGTTCCAGGTAAATTTTCAGTGAATGTAAGTCCTGTGTCACTTACTGCAAATGTGAAACTAACTCTCCACAATGAGGAAACTTTTTAATTAATACTACAACTTGTTTTGTCTTGCCAGAATTCAGCAAGCTTAGCTTAAAAAAATCCTCTTCTACCCTTCAGGAATTTTGGTTGCAACCTCCATGAACCATGACAAACTCCCTTAGGAAATGGAGTTAGATGTTTGTTACTACACTATAAGTTAACTAAGATTGTATTTTACCTTCAAATTGACAACTTTCAGGGAGAATGAATGACAAGCTGTTGCCCAGAATTACAGGCAAAATGTCTAAAACAGCACCCATTAACTAAGAAATCACCAAGACATTACCTTTACTTTACCAAAGGTTTGCTGTGCAAGGTTAACTATCCTTAATAAAAATAAAGATCCATGTGAAACACATACAGTACCAGCAGCACAACAAGATTTCAGTCATAACACTACTGCTGCTTGGCAGATCAAGTTTTCTGGAATGAGATGCCCCAGTCTTTCGAACTGGGAGTTACTCTATTCAGCACATGGAACGACCACACCAAGTCACCAAATTAACCTCCTGTATAATGAAGAACACATACTTGTTTCCTTGGCTAAACTAGATTTAGAGAGCATTCAGAACCAGTTATAATTTTTCCCAAAGCTCTGCAATTCCCCATATCACAAGAGATGACAATGGATGGATGGAAGATAAGTGCTACAAGGTAAAATCTCAGCTTCTATCCATTTAATGGAGTTTCACCATTGTGATCAGTGTTGCCAGGACTTCTCCCCAGATTTATTCATCAGCCAAAGAATGGCAGGGAATTGGAGTCAGCTCAGCTTTACGTGCAAACACATCATTGTGCTCAGAATATTTTACCATTATTGTGCATTTAGGTAAATCTATACTCATAATTACTTCTTGTACTCCCCTATAAGCCAATCTCTTTCAACTCTATTTTTCCCTTTATCTCTCACTGGCAGAAGGTCTTCTAAGGGTCAGAAGAATAGCTGCTTTGGAATCAAACTCCAGAGTATCACAGGCAATAGACCTGTCTCCATTCCAGATGTCATGGGTAAGGACTGTAGTAGTTTTGGGATATAACTGGATAAAATTGCCACAACATATTTCAGAGAATTTTATAAACAAACAGTTTCAGAAATTTCTTTCTCTTCTTCCTCTGCTATTTCCCTAGTTTACATCCTTGAACATGTAATTTATAAACACAGAAAATTTTTGTATGATGTCTCCAAATAAAAATTACAAATCAATTTTTCATTATTTTCACAGACTCCTTGGCTTTTGCAAGAGTTCAGACTCAAACAGCATAACATTTACAGAAATTGTTAGAGTGCCACCTATTGGAAATAGATGTACAAATGAAAAAGACCTTGGTTAACGGCATAAAATAATTATTTATTACCCAAATTTTGGTTTAACTATATCAAGTTAAGAGGTTTTTAAATGTTTATAAATCATGTTCTATTCATAATTATGGTTAAATTTAGATCAGCTTGTAACATCAAAAAAACCCTTTGTTTTTGCTGTTTTGCTAAGGAGCAAAACACTAGAAAGTGGCAAAGATTTATGGCACTGGACTGTAAAATAGCAAATATCAGGGCAGATCCACTAGAATAATCACCTGCCTAAATCTTGACTCACTTTACTAAGCTGTATATCCATGGTTGGTGTAAATAGTTTCATGTCAGATCCTGGTTTTCACTTTGCAGAGATATGTGTAATCTTTAGGCTCACACAACTCAGCTGTGTTTTAGAATCTGAATGTAAATTTTTAATTTTCCCCATGGAAAACTGTCACCTTGATATAAAAAAGCCCTGACCTCCCATTGAAAACTTACAAATCAGTCTGGGACAGTACAAGCAGTTTTAATAAAATGATCTTCAGTTGTCATTTCTGATCAGAGAACACTTAGGCAGTGCAGAAGTGACTTCTCTGTTTCCCATGAACAGATAAATTTATGGTCTTTTCCTCACTGCTTTCCCAGATATATCTTCATATATCCTTTATATGAGGTGAAAGTATGCTGATTTGCACTTAGAATTAAAATTAACTACTCAAATACAGAAAGCAACTGAAAAATTCGATCCAGTTTTAAACCTTGAACTTGATCCTTGAGCTGCCTGCTCTCACTCCTCCCTTATCACCTAGCAAGCAGCAGACTGGGAGGGCCATTGCCTGAAGAGCATCACTACAGAAATTCTAACACATGTGTTTCATTTCCTCATCTTTACTACGGCACCTTCCTCCTCTGTGGCTTTATGAGCTCTCACACTAAAAGAAGCAAAGTGTTGCCTAGCTCTTTTCTGTCCCAACATCCCAGCCTTGATCTCAGAGCCACATTATTCCTCTTACAAGTCCTTATGTTAATTAGCACTGACCCCTGACCAGCTCATGACAGCTTCTCTAGCAGCTCTTTTCATGGTTATGATTAAGAGAGCTACATAAACACAGAGCAGCTTTTGTAGACTGCTCTAGGAAAAAAGCAAAACAGAACAAACTGCAGTTAATTATACACACTAGCATAGAGTAGAAAAAGAAGTAAAAGAGTGACACAGCACAAAAACAAAGTCAAGCAAATTACACTGAGTATGGGCTATTTCATATACTCAGGCCTCAGATTTAGTCCAGCAGCCAGAATTTCAGTTTGCTTAGGTGTCTATGGTAGTATGAAATTTTCAACTCAAATTTTGGATTAAGTAGAATTTATTAATGTGTTTACAAAAAGTGGCATGTGGAAATTAATTACTAAAATACATGTTCTTTACCCTTATTTGCAATAAAGGCTAAAAACACCCTTTCTATTCATGCTGATTATAAAACAATTTATATACTAACAGTACATAAATTGACGGGATCACTTTCAAAATCAGTTCCTAGTCTGTCTCACCTTCATTTCTAGCAGAAGTCTGATACATAATTTCATTCTTTACAACCACTTCTTTTTTCCTGGCAGCTTACATTATTCTATGAGTGAACACATTTTTATTCCTTGGTTTTATCTCTTCCTCCAGATCCCACAGAGTATGCTCCAGGCTTCTCTGTGGTTTATAAAAGACTTTTTCTCCTATAGCTTTCTCTTGAAACTTCAATCATTCTCTGCTTCCTCTTGAGGCATGCCCTCACATGTAGCTTCCCTCCTTTAACAATCCTATTTTATTCTTCTGGGGACATATTTACAACAAAAGTTTAGGGGCATCAGAAGTAACATTTCTTTGGTGCAACCGCTGTAGACCCACATCGGATAATAACGACAAGTCTCCTATGCCCACTGTGGTATCTGCACTTACGTTGCTTGCTAAGAAGGAGGAAATGTGAGGAGAATAAAAAAAACACAGCAAAACTCTCAGTGAAATCACCAGCCCTGCTTCAGGTTTTGTGCCATATTTCCAACCTAAATTATTATGTCATAACCATTTTAGGTGAGAACTAGTAAGGATAAGCACGGCAGCAATTGTCTGATGCTAACAAAATCTTGGAAGTCTTATCTGTGGCCAGATTTCTGTAAGTACAGATACTAAGTTCCTCTTAGTCTTCTAGTTCCTTCCAACAGAATTTTTTCTTTGGAAATCTAGCCATAGGTGTAGATGAACCTGGGTTTGTTCCCCAGTTGGTGTCTTTCAGACTGGCAGTAAAGACCTAGCCACGAGGTCACATTATTCTAAATAGGCATATACTTAAGGCCCAATTTTAGTAGATCTCTAAAATATTTGGCGAGGGAAGGGAAGAGAGTCTCCTGGTTTTCTTTCTGCTGGACTGTGTGAAATGTAAGTTAGTTGAAGCTAATCTCTGTGTTGTTTAGATACCAGGACTCACACAAATGGGAAGAGAAAATTGAATATTTTAAATTTTATCCATAGTCTGGAAGAAATTACAATGTCAACATGATCTTCAATTGTAGGTAGTACATTCCAACCACCTCTGACAATTTTCTAAGAAGATTTTCTGAATGTGTTTTGGAGTAGTACAGAAACAGGAGTTCAGCTGTGCATATCAGCTAAAAGCAGCAAAGGTAGATATAGGAGTTCTGATTGCTAGGGTATACAAGAATTCTGTACAGGTGACATGGTAACTGTAGATAGAAACTAAATTTATAGACATATTTTTCATAATCAATTAACATAGCTGAATTTAAAATATGCTAACACCTTTATTCTCACTAGCCATAAAACAAACAAACAAACAAACAAACAAACAAAAACAAAAACAAAACGTTCCAACTCATGATAAAACAAA
>VZTR01016005.1:29727-46442 GCA_013400775.1 Chaetops frenatus | reverse complement strand
AAAACTAGTTATGGTGCAACCCAGACAGTTTATTTCTCTCTCCTCTCTGCTATTACATCCAGATATTCACCCTCATTTATTTTGTTGCTTCCATAATTTTTTTATTCATTGCATTTTCTGGTAAGTTTTCCAGACTAAAGATAAACCCATATTAAACATTATTTGCTGAGAATACTAACAGCTTGAAATACACCACTGATGTATACAGCTTGTTCCATCATTCTAAGTATGCCATAGATCAAGCTATCTACCTGTGATGGTGAGCATATTAAATCACTTGAAGTTCCATTTGCATGATCATCTTTCCAAACACTCTTGCTGTGGTGCTGACTCAAGCACTTTGAAAGGCTCATTCAAAATTACTGTTTAAAAAAAAAAGCGAACATTGTCTCACTGAGTATGCAGGAAATTAAATGTGTTAGCACTTATCCATTTCAAATTAGATTCAGCACATAACTGTCTAACGTGAGTGCACCTAGCTATAGTTTACATTTGTCTCTCCAGTAAGCTTTTTAATCAAAAGTAATTTCGTGTTAAGCATATCGAAAACCCTTTCATTAGCCATCGATGGGACTTGATTTATTCATATGCTGTGCAACATATGTTGCTGATGCAGTCATCTACCACATCTCCAATTTTAAATAAGCTTTTCAGTTTTGGGTTGATATTTATGCAAAGGAGAGGTGTTCAGTCCCTGGATCATCTTCATGGCCCTCTTCTGGACTCACTCCAACAGGTCCATGTCCCTCCTGTGCTGAGAGCCCAGAGCTGGATGCAGGGTTCCAGGTGGGGTCTCACCAGAGCTGAGCAGAGGGGTGGAATGCCCTCCCTCCCCTGCTGCCCACGCTGCTTTGGATGCAGCACAGGAAACAACTGGATTTCTGAGCTGCAGGCTCACAATGATGGTTGGTGTAGAGTTTTTCATCAACCAACACCCCTAGCACCTTCTCCCAGGGCTCTCACAACAATTGTCCTTGTTGAACTTCATAGGGTTTGCAGAGACTAAGCTTTCAAGGCTGTGAAGATCCCTCTGGATGGCATCCCTTCCCTCCAGCATCAGGAGACTGCACCACACAGCTTGGTGTCTTCAGCAATTGCTGGAGCTGCACTCAATCCCGCTGCCCATGTCACTGATGAAGATGGTAAACAGGTGTTATACACAGGCATTTCGTATTGTTCCCATGTTCTACTGCTTATCAGCTGTGCACATTTTTAAAAGTCCCACTTAGATTTCTTATATTTCAGTTACCCACCCTCAGAGTGAAAAAAACCCCAAACAAAATACTGAAAACAAACAATCAAAAAGGTACAAAGAAACAAACAAACAAAAAAACCCAACCCAAGCTCATTTTGCCCACTTAGGTTTAAGTCCCTCAGAACAAGTTTCTCAGGTAGTAGAGCTGAAACCATACTATTGGGTTTCTAGTGAGGTAGGTAAAAATATTGATTTAACTTCACTGAAATAAAAATTTCAACTTCTGTTTATACAGCAAGAATCAAGGAGGGTCACTTTAGGTTTGCATGGCCCAAAGAGTGTCAGAAAATGAGAATCATATTGCCAGTCTCATAGCAATATGTAAATCAGTTGTGCTACCAGTAAGATAGAAGCATGAATATATAGGCATTTTCTTTTGGTGGCACAGATGACTCCACAAGCCCACGCAGTACCTTACACATTTATGTTAACAAAAGATTTATTTTTGAAATGTTGTTTAGAAAGCACTGAGTGTTTTCAGCAAATTGAAAATTAGGGTGTTTCAATATACTACAAAATTCCTAGGTATTTTCTAAAGACAGACTATAATTAGGCAAGCCAGCAACGTTGTGTGAAGAGTTTCTTATTTGACTAAAGTAATTAAAACAAATTCAACACCATGCCAGAATGAAATCTTTAAAGATGCAAGCTTAGAGCTCACAGGTTAAGTTACAAACAAGCAATTAGTTTGGATTTCCTCAGCAATGTGCATTTCTACAAAGCTGCCTTTATCAGAGGAAAACCGGTGACCATGTACAGTAAGAACAGTTCAGATGCTCTAGTGGAGAAAATTAGCAGGCTCTTGTCAGTTTAGGAGACCAGGAGGGTAAAAGGAGAGACAAGCAGCCCACCAGCCTAGAAAGTGCATTTCCATACATCCTGAGGAATCCAATACAGGTAAACAACCATCTCCCAAAATTATTGCATCACTGCTAAAATACATACCATTTCATGTGTGGCCTCATTTCCTCAGTACTGACCTTGTGTCTTCCTCAAAAGTTTAAGCTGAGGAACAGAAACTGAATTTTTTCACTCTGTTTTTACCACCACTGCCACCATGAAGGATAATAACTTGCTTTTACATACTCTCGCTATGTGCCCATATCCCAGGCTGTTTCTGCCCGTCTCTTTCCCTTTGGCAATATTTGAACTTTATGCTCAATTTCAGCCAAATAAGACAAAAGAGTCTCAAAGGAAGTTTCTTGGAAATAGGCAGGCAAGGAAAGGAGAGAGGCTGCATTAGCAACCCAAAGATGGAGAGGCTAGGGCATGCATTCTGACATTATTAATCACCTGAGATACCCCCAGAAAGAGAAACTTGGTGTTCCCCAGCAGTCTCTGAATATTCCAACTGCCAGCCAAGATTAGATTGCAGCTCATACCTATTAGACCCCATAAGGCATAGTCATCCACTGGGAATCAGGTCTTAATAGCATTGTAGTTTCTGGAGAAACTGTTTTTCTCTCCCTTTCTCTCTCACAGTCCTGCTCCCTCTTCTTTCATTGTCTCATAAATGAGCTTAATTTTTTGTGCAACTGTGAAAAACTGCTAAAAATCTGCTAAAACAGCCTCCACTGCTATCACCCTGATTCCACTTTGTTTCTGTGGTGAAATGCAGCCTCTGAGCCCTTCTACTCCCCGTGTATTACTACACCCAGCCCCTGAGACCAACAGCCTCTGCTTATCCATTATTTCATGCAAAGAAGGAAGGCACTAGAGCCCAGCAGTAATAAAGGAGCAAGGATTACCTTCTGTGCAGGCTGAAAGGGAGTTTTCCCTGTCTTGCATCACCAGGAAAGTATTCTCTGCCTACCTCTTTTGACAAGAAAACTTCCTCCCTGCTCACCTGTCAGCCCCACGAAGACATTCCTAATCTGTAAGGAACTCACTGGTCATTTACAATTCACCTGTATGAGTCAGGACGCTCTCAAAAGCAATCTTCAACTAAGTTGACCAGAGAAAGTGATACAAAGACAGAAACAATTAATTTACAATGACTCTATCTCTAAAAAAGGGTGTTACTTGAATTATTAATGGACATAATTACTTGTATTTTCTATACAGGGTCATCTATATCAATAAAATAATACTGTCTGATCAAAGATAAATTTTATGATATGGAATGTGTCAGGGAAAGAAAACATATATTTTACAAAGCAATCCTGTTTCTGCACATTAATCCAGCAACATTAAAACAATGCACAATGATTTTAATTTAAGCAAAATAATCAAAAATCTGTAATTAAATCGAAGTTTTATCATATGGAACTTTCAAATATTTCATTCCACCAGCAAAATCTGCTGGTGCACGTGGAAGATCTCTGTCTCTAAAGCAGATTGAAACAGATTCTGGATACACATTGCCATCTTGTGGAGCTCTCCCTGACAGAGCATGCTGCAGAGACGTGAAGGTTTGCTTTACTCGAGAACCTCTCCTTTTGGAGCTGGTATGGATGTTTAACATAAAGAGAGTTCTCTAAGATGCATAAGCAGCAGTTATTCTTATACACGGAGTGCATTGCCAGATAGAACATTACTATTCAGACCCGCAGAATCTCTGTTGGGATATCTTAGCTGGGAAGCAAGACAAAAAACCTGTCACTCTTAAAGCACTGCTTCAAATCAGGAGTAAAACAAATAAATTCACTTGTCTCTTCCATTTTATGAGAAGTATACAACTGCTAAAGTGCTCTGTTTCACATTTAAGACCACACTCAGCAAGCAAGGTGACTGAACATTTATTGTGTTCAGAGAGGTGTATCCTTTAGGGCAGGTTTGAAGAAGAGCAATGGGACAATGGGGGAAAATCTGAAGCCCTCCTACTTAAGAACTAGCAATTTGTAGACACAGACATACAATTTTGTCAGCTTGGTGAGTTTCCAAACATGAAAATTGTTTCGAAAAATGAGATATTTAGCAACAAGCTCAGATGAGTCAGGGAGTTCTTTTCAGAGTGATCAATCAATATCAAATAAAGCAAGCCACAGAAATATGAGTCATATCCCCATAATACTGAGGAAATAAAAAAGCCCTTCTGGCTCTCATTCCTTTTGTGGCCTTTTATTTGCTTGATCTCTGTTTATTTTTGTCATTAAGAGTAATTTCCAGCTATTGCACTTCAATTTTAGTTTCTTTGGGTTTTTTCTATAGAGTCAACTCAGAAATGAAGGAATTTTTTGTCCTCGTGATACAGTATTAAACAACCTCCAAACTGCAAACTCACAATTTTTTCTCCTGAGTCAACCAGTGTTAGCCCTAAAGCCTTTTAGCTGTGAAGTAAGAGAGCCCAGTACAATCTCTAGCAATATTACTATTAAATTTATCAATTGGGACAGCCAGTAAGCTACAGCTGTGCCAAAGACAGGAACAGTGCAACAGATTGCATGTTCTTCTGTCTTTTTTTTTAATCATCACTGAGGCTTCATAATCCTTAAACCAGCAATTTGCTGAAGAGATTATGAAAGCTGAACCCCAAAAACAGTGACGCTGATGGACAGCCACTCTGTGTCAACATTATTAAGATGTGAGGTAGGATGAAAATAATCACCATGTGGAAATGAGACACATGGATTTCTAAGCAGATAACATGGTTTTGCTGAGCAGGAAGATGTGGCTGCAGTGTGAGAAGAAAGGAGCAAAGATAAATCAACTGCACCTCAAAAGATAGCTTTGGGGTAACTGAGTGATACCTTCAAGGTTAGGAAAAGATGAAAATCAGTGCAACACAGAGCATGCACTGCTCAGCTTAGAGACTAAACAGATTCATTGGTGGCTGTGGTTTTTTTTTGTAAACTACCACCAGCAAAAAGGACGAAAATGTGATTCTTTCCTGCAAGGTGATGTCATCAGAGGTGTCAGGAAGGGATGTTACAGGTGTGTACAGCAGTATTCTGGTAAAAACAACAACATGGGTATCACTGTTCAGTAAGCAGAAGGAACAGAGATTTGGACTGACATGAAAATACACTTGAGCAATGGCTGTGAAGAAGAGTTTGCAGGCTACATTTAATACCACCTACAATCAATAAGTTCTTACTGAGTGCTTATTCAGTTGCTTTCATGTAAGTAGAAAGAACAGGAACCATAAACAGAGATGCCAGATGCACGTGCTAGTAGTTACATGTACCTGGTATACCATATATCTAAATTTCAGCAAACTTCTAGGCAAAACTACACCCACTGAATTCAGTTCTGTACAGATCAACTACATCTTGCATTATATACTTCTATGAATTTAGTGCTTTACACTCAAAATTTTATTGCAATGTTTTTCCTCAATTTTTGCCCCGAGGAGGAAATCATATAAATTTTTTTTTCCTTATATACCTTCTTTAAAATAATCATAGCTACCAAGCAAGATGGGCCCAATGAAATTAGGAAAATATGTTCAGAATTCCAGTCACAGATTGGGTTGGCAGATAGAATCAATCAACAACCTACATTATGAACTGAGCAATTTTGTTGCCAGTATCATTGACAGAATAAATATACTCTCACATAACGTCAGTGATTCAGAATGAAGTGTTATAAATGTCATTTCTTACAAACCGTGGTGGCAAAGGTTAGAAAAATATCTTAGGTTATTTTTGCAGTCGCTGTATAAAGGTGATTCAATATATTCCCCTAATTCCTAAAGTTGTAACTAAAAAGAATACATCTTTGGCACATTCACAATGCACCTCTTGCAACTGCAATACATTATACTCATACAGTGAACTAGTTAACAATGACGGCTGGCACAAAAGTTTTCTCCCTAATTACAGTTCGTTCAGAAATGCTCTGATTCTAAGTACTATGGAACATGAAGTAGAGAATCTTACCTCATACATGCTTCACTAGCATAATTTCTGCTGACAGCAGACATACAGGAACAAACAAAAATAATTTATCCCAGTAACATTCTTGTGCCTCTCAGTTTCCTTTGAATATAGCTCAGTACAAAGTTAACCCTAAACTTCCACAGCTACAAGAACAATCATATTGATGCTGTGTAACATAGACTAAGCAACTAGAAAGGAGTAACTAGAACCACATAACTCAGGATAAATAAAAACCAAGGTCAATTTATCAGACTACCTGTCACATGTCTATATGCAACGGTATGTTCTGTCACCTGAGAACTAGGTTTGATTTCTAGCACTCAGCAAGAATATACACAGTAAGAGGTGACCTTGTAGTTTCTAATACAAAGTACATTGATACACAACCATACAAAACCCTTACCTAGAACCCAGCATTATAGCCAAGAAAATCTGAGAGTAACTGAGGCTTTGACCTGGAGGACAAGAAAAGCTCCTGAAGAGAGTAGGTGCTCGTAGAAGACAGATACCAGGAGGCTCTGACAAAAGATCCTTTCTGAAAGTAGAAGTGGCTGACTTTTAAAAATGTATTTATTTATTTATTTATTTATTGCTAAGGAGAGTATCAGGTAAGTCTTTAAAAACAGCAAATTGAATTGAGACTGCAGGCCTCATTAAATACAAACCATCAACCAATCATAGCAGCCAAAAACAAGCAGTGGGCCCCTGATCTGCCTTCCACAACAGTGGTGTAAAGAGATTATATCTGTTTTTAGAAGAATATAATTTATCCAGATTTTTAACATTATAACCAAAGGCAGATTTGGCCCAGTTTGTTCAGTGGCCACCAGGGCTCACAATACACATGCAAGGATGCACAGATGTGCAATGAAGTTGAAAAACACGTTCTGTCTTTTTACAAAGTGTATGCAATGAATATTAAACAACCCCCTGAAGTTCACACAGCCACTCGCCCAGAATCAGGATCACAATCCCTATTATACACATCACTTTGTGGAATGTTAATCACTATTTAAACTAATTCAGAGTGGATGTGTAAAGAGTCAGGGCACTGACAGGGATACAGCACATAATAAGTGAAAATTGTACTGTAGCTTTATATATTCCTTTTCTTTCTTCTTTATTTCATGAAGATTTTTTCTTTCCAAATTTGACTATTTTTGCTAGCCTTGAAGGACAGAAAATGAGGTTTTTCCACAACCAAATGGTTCAGATATACCCATAGACCAACTTGGATTTAGTAAAAAGGAAAAGCTGCCGTGTACTAAAATATCATGGGGAGATCAATTGAATCATAAAAGAAATTGGTAGGAGGCTTCATTAAAAGTGTGGTATATGGAAATAATGTGTAAGCCACAATGCTTTGTAACCTCGTATTTGCGTTTTAAATAGATTTGCATCAGATTTCAAAGAATTACAGAACCAAAGTATCATAAAGCTTTAGCTAGGCAATAGGAAGCAAAGTGATGTAAACATAATTAGAAAGACTGCATTCGTGATGTACAATCTGCATTAGCATATATCACTTTTTCCTTCCATATTCTGAAAAATACCCCAGATAATACATCAATCAGAAGTAGAGTCTGAGGACTCCATTTTCTGGAGTTCACCACAGCTTCCATAACTCAGAAGTGCATTATAGTCCTTTTTTAGTTGTTTAAGGTGGGTTTGTTTTTTTTCCTGACAGTTTCTTGTGGCTTGAAAGAACGAGCATACAGACAGTATTCATTTTAGGCTCTGGCAAACTAGAGTTAATAGGATCTACGCCATCCTGGCTTTGTGCCTCTATTCTCTCAGAGGGTGCCTTCCCTAAATCATCACTCCAGTAAACCCCAGATTAAAATTAACTCATTATTATCTTCCAAAAAAGACAAATATATCTTCCAATAAATGCTTCCCTGAAAAGGCAGTCACAACCCAAATTTCTCTTTTTGTTGTGGCAGGCACTTGCACAAAATTAAACTGTGAATCCTCTACCAAGTATATCAGCACAAAAACATGTGCACCTGCAGCTGTTGAGTATCCAGAAGAACCTATTGGTGTCAGAGTAAGTTCTGCTCTGTCTGAAAGAGAAGCAGGGCTTCTCTTTAGCTGTAATACTTTCCCAATACAAACACGAACACAAGATGTTAAATCTAGGGACACACCCAGATTTTAGATACTCTGAAAATACTTTCACGCCCTGGTATTTGATATGGCTCTAAGTTTTAATTTGAGATTCATTAAATATAGCATACTGTATTTCTAGAGGGAGTTCTTGGCTAGAAATTTGTCCACATTTCTATATTACATTCTCCTCTTGGCTAATCAGACCCATTCCTTACTTTCTTTTTCATCCTTCCATGCTCAAAGCAGTACAGTGGCATGTAAACTGGCTGCGACAAGAACGGCGCTTTTCCCAGCACAGAGATATTAAAACTGTTGCTGCTTTGGCTTTGCAAAATGTTCATGAAGTGGGAGGGATGGAGAGGATAGATCAGTACCTTGCTGAATGCATGTGCTGAATGCAATGTTACAAACCAAGTACTGTGGAAGGGAGAGCCAACTAATCTAAATCTGTTTTAAAAATCCAGTTGTTACCTATCTCTCCTTGATGTTTACTCAATTTACAGCATTTTGTTCCCTTATTAAAATAATGGGGATTTTTGTTAATTTTTGAGCAGATGCATAACCTACTTTTTTACTACCCTGTATAAATAATTTTAAAGCCAGAGATCTTATTTTAAAGACTCATTCTTTCAAGCTGCAATTCTGGGAAAAAATTCTATGCACAGAAAAAAAAACTGGAAAGGCTTGTGTTGCCTGCACACAATTCCTGACAAATGTATACCAGGAGGATTTTATCTTACCAGTGGGACTTCATTTTACCAGCATTTTAGCAAAAAAAAAAAAAAAACAAAGGCAACTAAAGGGCAAGATAAAAACTGTAGGAGTGTGGGGGGGAGGGGTCAAGAAAAACTAAAATCTGAAAAACAAGACAAAAAGAAAGGTAAGAATAAAGGAGCAGAAGAGCCAGCCCTTACTGAAGCCACATAACAAAAATAAGATTACACGTTAACCACATCCGGCCTTACTGAAATCTCAGCCGCTGAGCAGTGCTGGGTTACGCTTTCCTGACACCGTGTGGTTCCTCTGCAGAGGTGCAAACTGAACGTGCTCCTTCGCCCTCAGAGGGCTCTTCAAAGGAAGTTGTGTTTAAAGGTGCTTTTAAAGCCAACGGTCCTCAGCCCACTCTCGGTTGGGTTACACGTCCTAGGATAGTCTTTCATAAGATGCCACATTATGCCACCTAAATTTTATTCTCATTTCACTCCAGCCCTTTATCTTTCAAATTCATTTCCTTTCATTCATACTCGAAGTAGTGTTCAATTCAGAAGTCAGATTAAGTATTCTATAAGCTCCCATCTAAGAGGAAGCATATGCACATTCTGTGAAATAAAACACCTACAATTTAAAAAACGAATTCATGGCAACAAAGAAGAACCCCAACACAAGTTAAAACCGAGACTGACATGTAACAGACTTGACCCCTCCCACACTGCTATTACAGAAGCAAGCCACAAAACGAAACATAAAAGTCAAGAAGAATTGCAAAACAAATGCCAGCATGATCGTCATTTTGTTGAGACAATTTGTGTCTAAAATCTAATGATTATTGAGATCCAGATGTCTTCAGACTCTCTCAGCTGTAAAAAAATCTGCTCCTATTAACTGCGATCAGCATTCAGGAAAAAAAATCCACTTTCCTTTTAAATGTTTATGTCTAATTAACAATTAAAATGAGTACAATTATGCTTATTTCTGCTTCATGTAATGCAGCCATCACCACAGTTCCTATGCATTTTCAAATCTTTAGGTCATTCAATGAATGCTTCACAATGGACCTTGAACTCTTTGTGTCTCCAGTGGATATTTCAACTAAGCATGTTCAAATTCTCATTTTCCTACTGATTGCTTTAATTTTTAACCTTTCTATTAGTATAATTCTGTCAGTAGTAACATATAAACAAAAAAGATTTTCCTAACAGGCAAGCATTGCAAGTCGCAATTTAAATTCATTTTTATTTCATCCATTAGCTTACTTCACAGTCAGGTGATTTCATCGAAGATCCTTCCTCATCTGCCCAGAATTTTTTAACCACAGCATTTACATCTTGATCTTTCACATCAAGATATAAATGTAGCAAAAAAAAAATAAATAAATTAAGGGCTCTTGAAGGGATACTAGAAGTCATATAAGAGACTATGGAGAATCATGGAAAACATAGCAGATTCTGGTAGTGTATTTGTTTATGAAAAGGACATTAACTGAAGCAATTACACTAGATAAAGCTGGTGCCTATCACCAGCTGCAGACATAAATCATTACAGCACCTTTGCTCCAGTGATGATCAGCATTTCCTCAGTCTTCATATTAACCCACTGCTTTGCAAGACTCATCTTTGGTAACTGAAGGCACTTTCTTTCTTCAAAGAAAGTCAGTGTCAGTATCATTATCATATATAATTTCTGAATAGACTCACTTCCAATCCCATTTGTTTTCATTTTTCTCCTCTGTTTTTAACTGTTATGTCCACTGGACATGCTAACATCCTCAAGGACGAGCCATTTTCAAAGAGACATTTCTAGTAAAAAACAAGAAATACAACTGATTTCTATTACAGTTTTAAGTATTTCGTAGATATCAAGTAACAAGACACAACTACAAAACAAAGAATAAACAAAACAAAGCGTATTTTACTATTTAGGTAGAGCCTGAACCACCCTGGGATGGTCTTTGGAATCCACTTGGTGAAAGTTTGTCTTGAAGGGGCACAGCATGCTATGCCAAGACACTGCACCCAGCTGGTTTTGGGCACAAATATGGGGGTTTCTGTACCCAGGGGCTGCAAGGGTGCCCTGCAGGGAGGAATTCAGAAGCTGCGCTGTGTAGTCACAGCTGTTTCCAGCTGGCTCTGCAACCAGTGTGGACCCCATGTTCCACACCAAAGTTGCAACCAACCACACGGTGCCTCTGTTCAGACATGTTTAAAAAATGTGACAGCTGCCAGGAAAGGATGAACAGAGAAGACATCTGGATGGCAATGTTGTTGAAAGCATGGATGGACATGTGCTCTTCAGAGGTTCTCCATATGCAGAGGAGGTGCTCTGAAGGGACTGCAGCCCACAGTGAGGATGCCCTGAAGGGACTGTTGTCCACCAGTGGAATACATTAGAGTACGGACATACCCCTGAAGAGCTACAACCCATAGATGATCACTACCAGCAGGGGACATTTCCAAAGGGGCTGTGACTCACACAGAACATATAAACCAGGGCAGAAACTTCCCAAAGAGACATTTACCTATGCATAAACCACACTGGGGCAGAGGAAAACAAGAAAAAAAGATTGGCAGAAAGAAAACATTAGGCGTAAAACCCCAGCCCCAGCTCCCTAAATTGTGGCTGTTTTTCTTATGAATGGTCCTTGAACAGAATCCCTCCAGCTCAAGATAATCTTACAAGAGACCATGTGAGAGGTACCTGACAGGTGGATCCCCCACCAGCTCTTTCTGCACACTCAGAGATAATGGGTTTGTTTCAGGCCTAGAACTAAAAGTTTCACAAATACTTGATTCCCCAAAGTGCTACTATATACACCAATACTCTGAAAGACTATTAAATGTGAAATTTTATTATGTGTAAGTCACACAAAATATATTCTGTATGATTTCTTCAAGGTAACAAGTAACTGTCAAATAGCACCTGTTTCTAGTTAGATAGCAGGTATTTGCACTAATGACTTCATAGATAGTATTCTTACCGCTAAGATGTAGTATTAAATAATATGCCAGCATGGTGTCAGGCTGAATTATTGGCTTCACTGTCTTTTAGATGCAATATTAAACTTATATCTCAAGTATTTATGGCCCTCAGAGATCTCCACTGCACTGTGAACAAGGTTTTCCCTGGAGTTCTGACTAAATCACATTTTTGCAATTGCATTCTGTCAAACTAAATTTTCCACTGCATTTTTGTTTAATGCTCTACAGTCCTTTGCCTCTTGTCCTCAACTGCTGTGCTGTAGTTGTGCACACTTTTAGAACCCCACATGTCAAGAAGTGCTTTGACAAGGTCATGCCACAGCTTCAACGAGAAAAGAGCTTTTATTTCACTCAGACTAGAAAAGAGTGGTACAACTACATTTCCCCCTGGAAGTACAAGTCAGGCACTGTTAATTTGAAGGGGGGTAGGCTAGACACAGCAGCATTTACAGAAAGCATTAAGAAGTAGTAGCCAGTGGTAACTTCAGTATTGCCAGTTTTAAGTAAAGGTGGCTTTTGATGCAGAATCTTTTCAAAGGTGTAACACTGGTGATTCTTTCTAAGTTGAATTTGGATTTTTACATTCATGGTCATTATTTTCAAGCTTCTGTTTGTTACAGAAGCAGAACCAGTTTCTGTGGAAGCTTGTGATTCCAGGTTGCCATGTTGCTGAAGCAGTCAAGAGAACTAGTAAGAGACTTGTGCACTCATGACACACTATTTTCCCATGCCCTCCATCTTTTACAAGCCTTGCAGTGCAAGTGTTGTGGCATCCTATGCTTAAAAGCACTGTTCTGATCCCACAAGTGCCTCAAAAATGCACAGAAGCAGATAGTGCATCCAGGAGAAAGGAGTTTTCATACCCACTGCAGATAGCTCTTGCACTTTATTTGTGACACTTTCTAAGAATTTGAAGGCATAAAATATTTCTTGGATTACATAAATTATTTAAATTTGTGGGGGAAACTGCAGACAGACTGTATTACCCTCTTAGTGTAAAGACTGGTCTATTCACCATTCAGCAAGCCAGCTGTTGACGCCCTGCTCTTCATACTCTTTTTCTCTGGAACTGGAATCCAGTAAATAACATGCCCTAGAAGATTGTCACCTCCCAAGCTTCCTCCCAAGAAAGCAGCATTCTGAGGTAAACTTCAAATTAGATAAAAATTCTCTTATCTAAGTGACATCAGAGATAGCAACAAAAATACTTCAAGATATTTTATCACCTGAAACTCCTAAACAAAGCTAAAAGCATGCTCCACTGAAGACTTCTCACAGCTTGTCCACAATATGAGTCACAGATATTCTGAAAACCTTCATGTTTTTACATGTCTTTTCCTATAGAATCATTCCTTATTCTGATTTAGTCTCATTATTCGAAAGTTATTTCAGATAAGCAGAGTTCAAACAATCATAAGTGGAGTTATTCAGCAATAGCTACAGAAATTAAATTTACATCTATTTCAGTCAGAATTAACTTTCAAGTGTGAACAATCTCTTTATTACATTATCAGAAACAGAGGCTGAATTACAATGACCTGTTTACAGTACAGCTCCACAGATATACAAGGAAAAATAACTAAAAAAAGTATGATTTTCAAAAGTACTTTATCAAGCTTTTATGCAGAATTCAATGCCACAAGACACAGAGGACAGGCCACAGAAGCAGCATCCCAAAGCAGATCTACACACACGTGTAAAATGTATAATGGAGAAAAAGAATAATTATACATCTATTTTCAAGTGGACCATACTTCCCAAAGTAAGTTTTAGAGTAAAATAAATATATAAATAATAGACTAAAAAAATCAAAATTTATTTCAAAAATTTGTTTGAATAAATAAATACATACAAACAGTCCCTGCCTAGACTTGCCTGCTTTAGCAACTAGCAGTCCACTAAGCAGTAAGAAGGAATAAGAATTTAGTTCTGATTCATTCTTTTCTGTCATACAGGCTTTTAATTTAAGAAAAGCAACATAGCAATTACAACTCAGAAAGGGACACACAAATTACATTAGCAAGAAGATTCCTGCTGGTACAGCAATTCGAGACACGGTTGCGTTGATACCATTTGGACTGTAAGCCAGATATTTTCTCTTTTCTGATATTTTCAAACAACAAGTTTGAAAATCTTCTTTAAAAAGAAAGAGCTTTGAAAAGCTTCTTTAAAGGATTCCCTTTTCTAGAATTAATGCTAGCAGCAACATAGAAACACATATGTTTTGCAGATTGATTGTTATGGCCTCTAGCTAATTTATTTGTATGATCAAACTGATCCAGAAATCGCTAGGGTTCTATGTCAAGACCTTGGAAACCATGGCAGGGCCACAGCTTGAATGCTTAATTGCCTAAGGAGAATTTCTAAACAGGGGCTGTTGATTGTTCTCTGGAGAGAGCACAAGTCAATTCAGTTTGAAAAATAAATCTGACTCATGTACTATGCAGAAATGGCAGTAATTGCATTTAACAAATTATTGATGCATAAGCATCAGCATCAAGAAAATGAAGTTCGAATTGCTGCAAACATTTTACAGAGTAACAATGAGGAAAATCTAAAAAAATTAGAGCTTAAAGGAATTTCATTCCTTTCCCATTATTTTCTCTCTTTTTTTTAACAGATTTTGGGGTGTGCACTTTATTCTTCAGCTTTTACATGTGAAATCTTAGGTTGCAGACAGAGGGACATTGCACATTCTAACTTACAACATGAAAGATGATGGTGTAAGGAAACAACAGTACATAAATTTGAACTGATTTGAATGGCCTTTCACAAATATGCAAAGAAAGATAACACTTCTTTCACATTTACAGACATTTCAGTTAAAGAATTCGTGGTTTAGTTGATATGTTAATATATGTTAATTTATGGTTGTCTCCAACTAAAGTATATTTAATGTATCTATATTTGTCTTTTTATTCTGATCTTCACTTTAACTGCTAGCTTTGTGCATAAATGAACAGCTGCATTAGAAATATATTAAAAAGATAATCCAAAATAGCAATTGAAAAATAGGGAAAGAATAAATAGCTTCATTAAGAAAGAAAAATCTAGAGCAGATTGACATCTTTGTTGAAGTAAGTAACATCATTACGATGCAAACAACAGAAGGAAAAACAGCTTTCTTGTTTAAACACTGAAGATACAGAAGAGGCCATATATTTGAGCCTTAAGGCAATGATCATCCCTTAAAGCACCAAGTGCAGGATTCACACCGGCATCCACATGAACTCTAGATCCAAAAGGCTTTCAGGACTAGGCCCTGCACCTCAGCTCTGGCATGAATTTTACTGGCTGTAGTAGAAGCTTTCATTGTTAACAAACCAAACACATTATTTCCACAGGAGAGGATTTTAAAAGCCCTCCTAGGAGAGCCACCTAGAAAGCTGTAATGTCTAAAGCTTCTGTTGAAGGGTTCACATGGCCATTAGACACTTTATCTTCAGACTCCTTATTTAAATAATTTCTTAAGGAAGTATGCACTAAATGAAAACTGTGGCTTAGTTCATCAGAGTTTGGCCCATATGTCACCTCAGCCAGTCAATATTAAGAGAGAATTAGGCATTACTTTTTTAGCCATTTTGAAAGGCAGGAGGGTGGACACGGGTCATGGATTTTTAGTCCTTAGGATACAAGCAGTCAGGCAANAGGCTCAAGAGATATGTCTGATGTTAAAGTGATGCTACACTGGATTATATACCAAGAGATAAATGAGATCTGTTTCAAGTGTATGCTATAATTAGCACAAACTATTAGCCTCCAGCAAAAATATGATACCATCCACTGGTCTCAAGAATGGAATTTCTAACTATAGCTAAATATCAATGTTGTCATAAATAAAAGAGCTATTTGAACTGAATCTACTGCTAAGTATACATCCAACTCTCTATAAAAACAGAAAATAGAAATAGTAGCTGGGAACTACAACCTTCACACAATATGCTTTTCCATATAAGAGAAAAATGGGGGTGGGGGGAGGGAAGTTAAAAAAGGAACAGTATCTAAAGTTTTCAAGAAATTTTTTGCTTACCTTGCAAGATACCAGTCTTAAGTAAGGCTCAACACTCCATGAAATCACCTCTGGTTTTTTTCACATTCTTTATTTTTTAATCCTCTCATCTGGTTAACACTAATGATAATTAGCTCACTTTCTAAGAGTCTTATTGCTAACAAGATACATGACAATCCTGTTTGGTCTGTCTGGATTGTAGCATATCTTTTATTTGCTTTTTGACCATGTCTCATCTATATAAGTAGTATTTTTTTACCTCTTAGTTCTTTTAAAAAAGATTCAAACCAGTGGCATTTAGAGCATCTTAGAGCTCTTCACTTGGATCATCTTCACACATAATTTAGTGTTCTTGACACATAGATGGGTCATCTCTGTTTCTCATTTGCAGCACAGAGAACAGGTAGCTGCAAAACAGAAATAGATCACGTTCAGAGAGTTCTTACAAAATGCATTAGAAGCTGTCTTTGTGCCTTGAGGGTCTATTAAATAAAATGTGCATATTTCACTGTTGTGTAGTAAAGTTTGTACTACTGCTCTCTGTGCAGAGTTTGCATTACAAAACTAAATAGATCAGATATAACAGGAGAAATATTTTCTTTCCATATGGCATTATAATCCCTGAACCATTTGAGTAGATTTTAAATTACATTTCGATTATCTGTGTTGGGAAACAACAGTTAGTCAAAATGAAACACACACTGATACTCTGATACTGCAGCCAGACCTAGAAAGCCCTTTAGTCTGGTAAATAATCTCGAATTTTTAAAGGGAGACAAAAAGCAACAATTACACAAGCTTTGAAACAGTAATAACTCCCCCTTCAG
>VZTR01016005.1:19571-29683 GCA_013400775.1 Chaetops frenatus | reverse complement strand
AAAAAAAAAAAAAAAAAAAACACACAAAACTACAAAACAGGAAGCCAAACTAATGAGAAGCAACATCGGGATGAGAAGACACAGAAGGTAGCAAAACTGGAGATGAACCCACCACTTGCAAAATTATATTCAAGGCTGCAAATTACTGTCCTTGCTGGTCAGAAGAATCACTCCTTGATGTCTATTCAAGCATAACCCCAGGACATTGTGCAACTAAGGGAAGAACGAAAGGCAGATAGAAAGGAGACAGCCTCTTATCATAGAATCATAAAATAGTTTGAGTTGGAAAGGACTTTAAAGATCATCTAGTTCTGCCCCCCTCCCATGGGTAGGGAATCTTCCCCTGCACCAGGTTGTTCCAAGCTCTATTCAGCCTGGCTTCGAACACTATCAGGGACAGGGAGTTCACAACTTCTCTGGGATTCTTCTCTCAGCATCCTGATAGAGAAAAATCAGTCTTATCTACAGGACAGTACACATTTTTACTCCTTTGTAATTACAACAATAGTTTAAAAACAACTGATTCTTAGCTGGTGTTTAGCATGATGTTTTTCCCTGGAATTGTAAACACTAATTTATTTTTGCTGATAAGTAATAACCATGTTATCTCTAGCTAAACAATATTAGATTAACAGGAACAAATATCCTTGTGCTAAATAAACAGTACATCATGAAGTAAATTGATGATAACATGTTGCTTTACAAATAAACACCATACACCTTAGGTGGTGCATTTATGGTATTGATACAGACCACACCTCTCTTTTCAAATATTTTGTTCAGCTGCTGTATATAAAGGAATTAAGGTTGCATAATTACAACTGGTATTTTGTTTCACTAGTTATCCTAGGGTATACAGAATACAGAACAAACAAATTAACTGCCATCTTTGCGTAATTATTGTTTTCCCTCTTGAAATGGTAGGAATTTGAATTTCTTATCCACAGTACAAAGCAACCCAACCATTCATTAATTAAATATTAACTAAGTTTCTCTCTACAGCTGTAAATTGCACTGTGGAGAAGAGAGTGACTTGCATCTTGAATCAAAATTAATAATGTAAATGCATTAATTTATTTCCTTAGGACAATGAAAAATACATCACTGACAAATGTGTTTTTTTAAGTTATCCACATTTCTATATTTGTGAGGTACAAAGAAAAAAAAGGGGAAGGGAAAGAAAAGGAAACTTCCCTATTCACAGCACACACTGAAGAATTATGTGGTTTTAGCAGACTGCACACTTGGACAGTTAGTACTGTCCAGAGTATCAGCAGATTTCTTCCCATCTAAGTGAAACTCAGGTCTGCACTTTTGTTAAGCATGTACTAATGACAGACTTTAGGCTTCAGCTCTCAAAATGTGACTGCTAATTTTGAGTGTTTCCTCTTTCAGAGAACACTTCTGAGTACAACTGCCTACACTTCTGTTCTTTCTCTGTAAAAGTGGGGTGACAGCAATTTGTATTTGTATTCTTGCAATACTTAAGACTGTCTACAAAAAGTTGGAAACATGCCGCTTGAGGGGCTGTAGAGAATGCTTTGGCAAATATCCTCAGAAGAAAGTTGCTGTTCCTCACTTGTATACTGCTGAAACCAGTTGTTAAGGATGTGCTTCTTCAGCTAGTTTGAGGCCAAATTACATAAATAAAGCAAAGTCTGCAGGAAGTATTAATTGGCCTAGTAGGAATGATTACCACCTCTCCCAGGCAGGCAGCATGCCTTTCTTGGGCTCCTCAGGAGATTTCATTTCAAATCAAGAAAGAACAAGCTCTCTGGATACACAAGGTCAGCTATGTGCACCAGGGCACAGGTGACCCAGGGCACTGTCCTCTGAGTTTGTGACACCACAGTGCCCAATTCTTTTCATCAGCAGTCTCATCCCTATGTGTGCTGCCACTCAGAGGCTGCAGCAGCAGATCCCCTACGGTGCTGCCTGCCTCTTCTGATTTCCAGCTGCAGTGGCAACAGCCCTGCTTCAAGCTCTACCGATGATCGAGTCCTGAGCTGAGCTCCCGAGTCCTGCCCAATGCTACCCAGTTTTACTGCAGGCATAACACAACGAGGTTACAGCCTATCCATTTCAGCTTCCAGATGAAGACCAAAGCCTGTCAAAAGCCGTCAGTTCTCTGCCTTGCTATGTCCTGCCGTAGTCAAGGGTAGGCAGCACATTCCCGTGAGTACTGCTGAGGGAGCTGCAGAGCGCTGCTCCACAGCCCACGGCTTGGTTTATGAACTGCCAGTGGAAGAATTGTCTTGGACAGCATACCGGTAACTGAACAAGGAAGCCTGATGAAGACAACAACGAGGAATACTGCCCAAATTCTTTGCAAATCATAGAATCACTTATGTTGGAAAAGACCTTTAAAATCATTGGGTCCAACTGCATTTAGGAGAATTATAAGTTTCACAATTTTCTGAAGTTCTTTACTAATCCTTACTAACTTGAATTCATCACCTTTTAAATCAAAGTCCTTGTGAGGACATACCGAACTGCAAGACTTAACCTGTTCTACGTGCTCACTCCTGGTAACAGAAAAGCAGTGGCTTAATCCAAGGCACAGAGGATGTAAGTTTGGATAGCATTAACATATAGACCCTGGGGCAGTCTGCCAAGAGAAACTTTAGAATTAATATAATCAGAGCAGCAGAATAACTTCTGGAGATCCCCCCCAGTCCTATTCTCTCTGATACTTCTTTTTCCTCTGCCCACTAAGCAAACTATCCTCATCCTCGTAAGCTTTCAGCTGACACAACAATTTAAAAGACTATAATACTCTTCAACAACCTAATGCTTTTCTTATTTTAAGAACTGTTCAGTCATTTCTGCGTGCACTCGAGCAACTTCTGCTATTCAGCTGTCATGACACTGTGAAGCCCTGCTTTTCCATGAATAGGGACACCGGCTTTGGTGTGATTTTTATCTGATAACAAACTCGAGCTCGACAGCTCCTCGAGAGCAGTTTTCTATCTCGCTCACGGCCCTCTCTGCGGCGCTGCGGCCTCCCGTAAAAAGAACGCCGACCTCGAGGCCGTATGACCATGTCACTGCTCCTGCTTGCGCACCATTCCTGGGAAACTCCGGGTGGCTTTCCTACGTTTCCCGGGCACAAACTGCACCCTGGCTTTGGCTGCCGGACGCGCAGCCGTTTCGGCCGCAGGTTTCTCGCTCTCTCCATCCGAACCCCCCAGCTCCTCATGGGCCACGGCGCCGCTGCCCGAGGTCGCTCCCAGGGACGGGAGCTCCGCTCCATCCCAGCCCCGTCGCTTCCTCGCCGTCGCACGACGCCCCGCGCCTTTCCGCTGCAGCTCCGCCTCTCCTCTCCGCGCTCCCATGGCCGGGCCGCCGGCGGCTCCGGTCACGCAGCAGGTCGGGCGGGCCAGGGGCTGCGGGCGGCGGCCGGAGCAGGAGCAGCTGCGGGAGGCCGCCCGCTGCCTGGTGCTGGACGCGGACGGCAGGAGCGTGCCCTTCCAGGCCCTGTACGCGGAGCAGAAAGCCATCGTGCTGTTCGTGCGGGTGAGGAGGGGCCGTGGCGGGGCCCAGTCCGGCTCCCGGCGGGGCTCCGGGAGGGCGGGGTGCGGGGCCTCAGCACGGGTTGGGCTGGAGCGGACGGGGGAAGAAAGCACAAAGGAGAGCAGTGCTGCTCCTGAGACCACCTCGTCCTTTGGTAAAGTGAAACGCTATTTACCAGAAAGGAAATACTTCTTTAGCCGCGTGTTTAAGGAAACAAGTATCATGTTCCTTGATTTCCCAGCTGTCGAGCCAGCTATCACATTCCTAAAATATCCAGAGATAAAAATATTTGCAAGCCTGCAGGCCCAGTGTCCTTGTTCAGGCTTGGATTAAACCAGTATCCTAATCCAAACTTGGTGGCTGGAATCTTTCCCACTCCTTGTTCCTGATCACCTCCAAAGTGGTGTGTGCCCAAAGCCTGCTGCTTCATTGCTATGCAATTATATCTGTTTCTGACACATCCAATTGGGTATGTTGCAGAATTTTTTGTGTTACACCTGTAAGGAGTATGTAGAAGATCTGGCAAAAGTCCCCAAGGCATTTTTACAAGTAAGTACTCTGCCCTTCAATGTGTTTGTGGCTGCAATCAAGCAGATTTGTTATGTCCAGCTACAGCCTTACGTAAGGCTTCTAAGAATAAAAGAAAAAAAAAAAAAAAAAAGCTCCAAAAAAGCGCTTTCATTGTTTGCCACAACAGCAATAATGAATCTGCCTAGGAGACTCAGGAAAGGATTTATGGCACTACACGCTCTGTTGCAGCAGCATTATTTCTCCCTGCCCTATTAGCTCGGTGCTCTTTTCACTGTTGTGTTCAGAACAGTTAGACATCTGACAGGCATTTCTTTCGGTACTAGTAGTGCCCTGGACAGCTGTCTTCCGACTGCTAACTACTGCCCTTTCCATTATGCTAGTAAGGCCGACTGATGGTTGTGCACAGAACAAGATCAGAAAATTGATCTGGATTAAAAATAGTATCTTTTCCTATAGTGATTTGTAAGCTCCATTAGTAGTGTGTCCTGCTCTCCAGGCAGCTGCACAAACAAGAATGACAGTGACAGAAAAGAGAAGTAGAGTGGGCAGGGATTCCTGTCGACGTGTATTTTTGGGGTGGTAGGAGACACCCGAGAAGACAATGATCTCCTGCTAAATGTGGAAGGTCAATCTGTCTCTTCTAGACTGCTGATTGAAATTCTGTCATACTTTATTCCCAACAGCAGCATAGCCAATGACAGAGACTCAGGTCATTGCTGACAGCAACTCCATCTAAGTCTATCTGAGATGGACTAGGAATTTGAGGACAAAAACAGGCAATTTCTTTGTCAGCTTCCCTTCTCAGGACAGATATTGCTAAGCTGTTTGATCAGTGTTAATCAAAAGGACATTTTCTTAATTTGGCTCCTCACATAAATGTCCATGCTTTTCTTAGAGCAAGTATTCTGGTTTTAGGAGGGCTTCTTTTCATAACAAGCAAAATGATTTTATATGGGAAATGATTCTCTATAGAAAAGGCAAATATATAGTAAAACAACCTTATATTTATTAACTGTTTTTACTGATATCTAAATGAATTTCAGTTTTGGGCCCTATTTTACACTAAGGCCTAAGGTTGCACCTGCAAAAGACAGCAGTGCATGTGAAAGCAAGTTATATCTATTAATGGGTGTCCACATATGTAAATCACAGATGTTTGGGCACCATCATTTGTGTGCTGCTTCTTTAGATGTAGGTGCAACTGAGTGGAAATTTTGAGTTTCCAAAAACATAGCATGTTGCAATCAATTGAAAAGACAATCCGACCAATGCTACAGGAAACTCAAAGTTAACACACCTGTGATTTAAAGGCTATTTTTAAAAATAATTTTTCACCTAATAAATTAATGCAGCTGCTAACTGAGGGTGCTGTTTCCAGACATGTAAGTGATGTTAACTTCAAATAAATTTAAGTCAGTGCACTGTGATCACTAGCACGGGACACCAGGTTCTGTTAATGCTTTGAAGTCATGTAGGAAGACCCAGTTCCTCTTTACAGCTTCAATACCTATGTTCTGTTCTAGGAATCGAATGTGAGGCTTATAGTTATTGGACAGTCATCATTTCATCACATCAAGGTAAATAAAGTAGTCATTAAATACAGTGTAGCCTCTGTTATGTTTTAATGGTCTGTAATGAGGGATTTCTTTTGTATGCAAAGGTGGTCTTTTGCAACAGCAATAAAAAAGGATAGTATTCATAAGGCAATTCTAATAGTAATACATGACTAAAGCAAATAATTAAAACTTGCAGTTTAAAAACCACCAGGGGTTGCTAAGGAAACATCTTTTCTTGATTTCACTGGAAGTTTTGTTTTAATAGAAGCTTTGAGGCTAAAAAATTTTCCACTTTAACATAACTAATGCAGAGTTTTTAAATAAGAGGGGGGAGCATGGAGCTGGCAGGGTGTCAGTATTTTTTCTGTTGTCAGTAGACCCTAACTAGTTACTGCCCTAACCTTACAAATACTTCCTTTTTTTGTGTCTGCGTGTGTGTATGCCTATATTTTGCAGCCCTTTTGCAGTTTAACTGGGTATACACATGAAATGTATGTAGATCCACAAAGGGAAATTTATAAAATACTTGGCATGAAAAGAGGTGAAGGTGATAAAGTATCAGGTAAGAATAATTTTCTCACCTTCCTTACACTTTCACAAACAAAACAAAAATTCTCTGATAAAATAGTATTATCACAATGTAAAGAGAAAGTGAGTTGCCCACCAGACTTTCTCTCATAGGCGATATTTTGTGAAAACACTGGTGGTAATCAGGAATCGCTAAACTGTTCATAGCAGCTGTTCAATTTTGTTCTTCTTACATACTTTCATATTTCTAGATAACAAGTGTTTTATGGTTTTGTTTAGTTCAGAGCCCTCATGTGAAATCGAACACACTTCTAGGAAGCATTAGGAGTATATGGAGAGCAATGACTGGCCCAGCTTTTGATTTTCAAGGAGACCCTGCTCAGCAGGGAGGAGCTTTGATTATAGGCCCAGGTGAGCTGCTTTGTTTTGTCTGAAAGTTAAAACTGTCTCCTTCAGCTGTTTGCTGCCATCTCACCTGCTGTCCCTGGCGGTCCTGAGGAGACAGTCTTGGGTTGAACTGTGCGATTTCTGTTGCATGAAGAAATCTGCAGTGTTACTGTGTAGTCCCATCTCCCACAGAGGTGGCATAAAGCTGATCACAGGCCTGCAAAAATTGATTGGAGTGCTGATGGAGCACGTGCCTCAAAGTTTGAAGAGTTTTCTTGACATTGTGGTATTTACCTACATTCTGCTTTCACATTTGATTTGAGGCATTTAATGTGGTTTTAGTAGAGGGGTAGAGCATGAAGGGGGAATTGCAACATGACAGTCATCACATTATTGGGAAACATGCTACAGCAGATTTAAACTACTTAGGTGCCTCAATGTTCCTTGCTTCTTAAACATAATTTAAAAACCTTTTGTCATTGTTTAAAATACAGTGTATTGTGCAATCTACAGGACTAGTACACATTTGTACGATAACTGGTAGGTACTGAGAATGCCGCTTTGATTCACCTACATCTTTGAATAAATAAATATGTTATTCAATAATTTACATGTTATTCTCATTCCAGGCGATGAAGTTCATTTTTTGCACCTTGATAAAAACAGGCTGGATCATGTTCCCATTAATACAGTTTTGCAGCTGGCAGAAGTTAAAACAGTGAATTTCTCAAACAAACCCCAGATTATTGACATATGACACTGATGTAATATATACTTTTTTTTAACTTGTGCTCTACAAGGACAGTTTTCCAGTGAGTTCCAACCAGCATTGATTCTGTTGTGTCTTTGTGAGACATCTGAAACCTTATGTAGAAAATCAGAGCATACAATAAACTACCTGACACCAGAGGTGGACACAGAAATGCACAGAGTCCAAGACAACAAAAACGAAAATACAAGTGAGAGTGATTGCAAAAAATCCTGGAGCTTATTATTGCCTCATCAAACAATCTTGCTAGTATATTTTAAAAACCATTGTTCAAGGTGCACTAAAGTAAAAAATCAGATTTTGTTCAGGAAGAATTTGGGATTCTTGCCTTCAGCAGACCAACACTGGCTTTCAATCCAAGACTTCTCAGCACTGTTTTAAAGGTTCCAGCACTATATGACAATTTTGTGTTGAAATACACCTTGAAAAGTCACAATTTTCAACACCTGGACTTAAGCTTATGCCTGCTTTTGCATCTGTCACTGGCAGAAGTTATGAAATACAGATCACAATTTCAAATAAATATTTTAAATACATCATCCTGTATTGTCTGCAATTCTTTTGTGTGATACAAAAACATGGGTCTGTAAAACCAGAGAGAGGTGCATCTTAAATTTGTATCTGATCATATTATCAGTTTTGGAGTAAGCCAAAATATTTGTTTGTCTATGAACATTTGCAGCAGAATGTTCTTCCTTTGTATGTATTTATTATCTCCCAGAGCAAGAGGTCTCTGAATAAATTGTTCTTAGTTATTTCTGTCTTAGACAACTGAAGTAAGCATACTGGTTTGCAGTTCTGGCATATTTCATATTGTCCATTTATCTACAAATGTTTATGTTCAACATCTATTCCTTTCATTAATGTATATGTGCCCTCTTTCATCCAGGAGACACTTATTTTTAGCAATTTGAAAAAAAAAATTGCCCCAGATTTATGGAGGAACGTATCCTTCTCTGCAGCCTCTGATCTTTGATCCTCACTGTGAAATGCTACCATACATACATGTGTCAACTGCAAATGTTCTCCCCTTTAAAGCAGTAATGCAATTGTGAAATAGCATTTTGTGAAGATGTTTGTTCCTGCATCCATTAAGGTCACTGGCAGGCCCAGAGCAAGGTCTGGAAAGCTTTACATCATTAAGAGCATGTGAAATTAAGTGCATTGTTCCTTGATGAAAAATAATAAGTTTGCTTAAGAAAGATAACAATACTGAACAGTGTAATTCTATTAAAGATACTATGCCTTAGCAACTTATTCATTACACCCCTATATTATGTGTTTAGAAGGAAGATATTATTAATGGAAAAATACTGTTTTCAGTTTCCTGCTTTGACTAAACTCAGCACAGGGCTAAAAGTAGTCACATGCAGACTCTGCACCCCTGTGATTTCAGGGCTGGCCAGAGGCTTCCTCAAACTTGGCGTTAACAGACTGGGACAGGCAGCTCAGGCTCGCAGGGGAGTGAAGTCTGCTTTTCATGAACCACTGCCCCTACAGTCACAAATAAGGAGCTGCCAGCACTCCCCCAGCTCAACAGTATTTTCCAGCATGCCAGGAACTCTGGAATGCATCTGCCTCTCTGCCTTATTTTCCTTCAACAACAGCCAAAAGCAGGCTGGAAAACTGGCCATATGTTTTTAAAACAAAGATAATAAACAAAAATTATTTTCAAAGAGAATGAATGATGAGTATTCAGTTTATTTGTAGTGCTTCCACCCTGCTTCATTCACCTGGCAATCACAGCCAAGGACACTGATTCTTGTTCCACTTTTGTTCTGCAATTTTTGCTGTTCTTGGTGCCTTTGATTTTAAGGGAAATGTTCTAGCTACCTTCCTGCTTCTTTTGCTTTTAGTGGAACTAAAACGATATAAAATAGTAATAATTCTGTTGATCCTAATAAGCACATTTAACAAAATTAACTACAGCTAAAAGAACTGTGGACTATTAAAAGAGACTGGAATTAATTAAACTGTCGTTTCACAGCTCTTTAGGTCGAAGTCATCCACCCTCACCATTTCAATACTGACAGGAACCATACCACAACCTCTGTGTTATCCCAGCCAAATCACCTCAGCAGACTCACAAACTGCAGACAAACAAAAGGAGGAAGGAAGAAAGAGGAGGATTCAGCAGAAGAGCTGAAGGATCCTAATCGTGGCGTTGGCCCTGCCTTTTGCATCTGGCCGCAGCTTCAGAGAGTTTGCTGGAGTCCTGCGAGACAATGACTCCCACCTTCCTAATGAATTGGAACAATGATGGCCACGTTCATCCTAGGGAGAATTTGTTTCCCAAGTGTCAGAAGAATTTTACGCCGCTGGTATTATTTAGAAAGGGTATTTTTAAAAAAGTTACGCACTTAGTGAAAAGTGGCAACTAGTAGCTTTCCAACAGGTTTTCCTCCACAAATACGCAGACTCAGCACATGACAGAATACTTCCTCGAGGGCTTTCACTGTGGCCAATTAGACGGAGGGAGCGGTTTTCAGAAGCTGTTTAGCCTCCAATCTTGTTTTAGTGCTACGGCCATTTAAAATAACTGTGTGTTTTAAAGTGTCACTGTGTCCAAGAGGCAGATTCAAACCCAGTTATTTGAACTTTTCAGGAAAGTCAATTTCACGTTCAGACCAGACGCCTGTATGCACTGGACTGTTTGCAGTTGGCCTTACCAAGTGCCAAGTCCTCGGCCCCCCTTTTGGAGGACGTCGGGAGGAGGGAGTGGGCAGGGCCAGCGCCGAGAGCCCCCTCAGCCCGGGCCGCGCCCCCGTCCCGGGAGCGGCCGGCGCCACGTCAGCAGCGCGGGCCGGGAACGCGGGGGGCGGGGGGCG
>VZTR01016004.1:222773-240679 GCA_013400775.1 Chaetops frenatus | reverse complement strand
TTATTTATTTTTTTTTTTTGTATGCATGCAAGTGTAGTTTCTGGTTACCACAATTTTAGGGAGAAAAATGAGAGAGCGGGGGTAATGATTTGCATCTGGGTTTCCTATGCCTCTTGTTTTTTAATTTCCTTAGGGTATGGTGAATTTTCGGTAATGATTGGGACATGATAGTCTTTTTTATTTTTTTTTCTTAATTAATTATATTTAAATTATGGAAATGAAGACAGCTTTTCAAGTCAGGTACTGTCAGTCCAGGCTGGGCAGTTGGTGTTACATTGAAATTCAGACCCATATTACTATGATGGTAATAATTAAAAAGTGAATTTATTGAAACTTAGACACGTGGCTATCACTTTCTGGTAAGAATTAAATTTGATGAACATGTGAACAATTTTGCCATTGACCAATCTGTCTGTGTCACCATAATGTTGAGTATTCACCACATAAGCATACCTAGGCTTGGAAATCTTTTTCACATTATGAGTCTGGCAGATTATTCCATTTTCAATCACATATATGTTGCTGGATCAAGCTCTCAGTTTTCTGTTTCACTTATTGTTATAAACTGTATACAATTACAAGTAAATCAGAAAATTTAAGGCAACACCTCTCAGGGTTGTCTTAAGCTGCTTATATTTCAAGTCAGTTGATTTGCATAAACCTGGCTTGCTTCCTTTTTATTCAGCAAAAAATAATGTTCATATTCTTAGAAAATTTAGATTGGACTGGGAGGTACTTCACAGTAGTTGAATAGTGAGTGGCTTTTCACATGTTCCTGGTTTTAAGGTGAAGTAATTTGAAATTTTGTTGTACATGACCCTTTTAAGCACCAGCACAAAGGTAAGAGCCAAGGCTGCTGTGACACAGCTGTGCTGCTCTTAGCACATGCAGCATCCAGCATTCTGTGTGATAGATTTTGTTACATTAGTACTGAAAATTGATTTACCTTTGTCAAAATAAATGATACCATCATCCAAATAAATAACACAACTAATAAATTAGAGTTTGACAATATTCCCCAGTCAGTGATTCAAAAACGTAATTTGCGTATGATTCATTCATGTGCTTGTGTGATGGCCTGTCAAACCACCTGACTCTAAAAATGACTCATTAAAATAGAGAGTTGTGTCAAATGCATCTCAGTGAATTGCATTCCTAAATGTTTTCATTTTGGTCTCTCAGTTTCTGCAATGTGTAAGAGAGATGTTTGCTACCTTCCATGTGGCTGGAAGCCAATCCAATGTCTTTTTTCTTCAGTATTGCCTTGAATACTGTCAGATCTAACTTTTAGTTCCTTCTTGCTTTTGGCTGACTTTACACAGAGGATTTTGTGAATAAAGTGTTTATGTTGATCTCTGGGTTTAATCCCTTTATTGAGTTGAATTTTGCAAATCTGTGTTGTGCAATTATTCTTTTTTCTATCACCAGCTTTAATCACGACTGTGAGTAATTAGGGGCAGGATGTCAGACTAGATTCCCACTTAAAAGGTGTGCCCAGTAATCATGCTGATCTCAGATGATAAAAAAGATTAATTACTGTACTCATCCTGGCTACTGCTGGAGATTTTGCTAAAAGGAACAGCAAGAAAGAGTGCAAAGCAATTAATTAATTGTGCTGTATGCATTCCACTGCTTGTTCTCTTATTCCTTTTAATACTTTGGAGTGCTATTATCTTTTCTGAAGCTTTTATGAACTCTTGTGACTATTTAAGCACTTTTGAAAAATTACCTAACAAATATAATCTGTGGCACTGAAATCCATTACAGTCTTCTCTCCCTCCAGATTGTATGAGATTAGTAAAGCACATTGTAAAGAAAATAAAATGGCTATTGGCCTTTTCCCTCCACATCAGATGTGATATCTTATACATGGCAGCAGCTGAGTGCAATTTTAGCTGGAAATATAAATCCATAAGCAAACATTAATTTAGAAAGCATTTACAGTGATTTATCTACCTTTTTATGAAGAGTAAAAGAGGTGCCAAACATGCCCAGGATTTTGTATATGACTAATTTTATTTGACTAGCATTTCTGCCTTTATATTAAACCCACAACCAACTGCACCACACACTGATTTTACACGGTACCTGTAGATGACATGTATGAGAGACCAGCACATTTCCTACTGTTTAAGTTCACCTCTGAAGAATGAAGGTATCAGTTTTAGTAAAAAACTGCCCAGAGATGGTGTGGGAAACATGAAGCAGTTCAAGCCCATGCAGAGGGGCCCACCTGAATTGCTGCTGCTGCCCTGGGATGTTGGTGGGGCTGTGGGGTTTGATGGAGTCAGGGTGATGGTAACTGAGACTGTGCACCAGTTCCTGGGCAGGGCAGTTCCTTCCTTGGGTAGCAAAACCTTCCCTCCCAGCCAGCAGCAGCAGTGGGAAGGGATACAGCTGTCTTAGTGACCTGACTGAAATTCTCTGCCATTGTGGTCGGTGGTTCTCTGCACTGCCTCCTCTCATTCTTGGGCTGCTGCTCCTGCTTCTTGCATTTCTTGGTATTGGCGTGGCACTCTTTTAACTCAGTTTCTTAAATGTGCAGTGGAACCGTTTGATCTTGGTGCCGATATTTCTGTTCAGGAAGGTATAGATTGCTACAATTTATTAATTGTTACAGTGTGGCAGATAAGCCCTAACCAATTATGGCCCCACTATGCAAGCCAGTGATTCAGCACAAAAACCAGAATGTTGCGCTATTCAGTAGTTTTACAGTTGTTTCTTCTCTGTTTTATAGAAGGAAGCTATAGGCAGGGCATGAAGATACATCTTTTTTAATGTCACATAGCAAGACACTGACGTTTCTTAGAATTTAAGACCTTATTAATCTTAGTCCACTGCTGTATCCAGAACAGCATTTTCTTGCCTTGCAGTAGCTGATATTACTTAGTGTAGCTAAGCCTTCTGGCTTGGTTGGTAAGAAACACTATTAAACTGTGCTATAAGAATACCATAAATCTAAAACAATTAATATTGTATTCACTTGGGCAAAGACTTTTGTGGTTTTAATATTTAGAGGGTGTAAAGGCTATTTATTTTTGCTTTAAAGCAAAAATGTGTGTGCACGTTGTGTGTAAAAACTGTATTTGCTTGTGTTTTGCTTTTTCCCTCAAGGAATGAACCAATTACTTCTCTCAAACAGAGCATGACATACTGGAGTAAATGTTAAGGAAAAAAAAATAGTCAATGTTAAAATAAATAGTTATGGTGAAAACAAAACAAAAGCCCTCTTTGAATTCAAGAAATTTGAAGTGACACTGTAAAATGTCAAGAAGAAAATTACAACAGGAATTTTCTGTATTTTAAATGATGCTGCTTTGCAAGCAAGGATTATGTAGATCTTTCCACTTCATTAGGATGCATTCACCTGTGAGATTATGGGATTCCCTGCAATCCAAAAGAGGATGTACCCTCCCACAGGTGTCTGAAAAACAGCTCTGTGGGCAGTGCAGGGGGGGGAGGAAGAAATCTAAGTAAAATAATATTGACCTTTATTACTTGCAATTTATTTGTAGAGGAGGAGGAAGAGGAGATGAACGCTGTTTCTAGACCTGGTATTTATTATGCTTCTTGAATGTTTTGCAGAGAGTCAAGCCATGTAAGTGCATTTGCTCTTAGCAGTTCAAATTCAGCACTCAACTCTTGTGGGGTGTTTGAGTGTTCTCAGGTCCAGCTCATGACCTGGGCTCACATCACAGAGGTTTGCTAACCTTTGCAAATTGTAACTGTGTTTGGTGAACAGTGTTTATAGAACTATGGAATGGTTTGGGTTGGAAGGGACCTATAAAGGGCCATCTAGTCCAATCCCCCTTCCATGAACAGGGACATCTTCAACTAGATTGGGTTGCTCAGAGCCCCATGCAACCTGGCCTTGAATGTCTTCAGGAGTTTAGAGTCTCTGAAGTTCATTACACCCAAACATTATTACCTTTGTCAAGTTTTTGTGTCAAGAAGGTCTAGTATTTAAAGATTAGGACTCCCTGTGTATGAGTATCCATATAAGTAAACAAATCTGTCAGGATTGTGACTGTAGACAAAAGCATCAGGGAAATCTGTTTTGGAACATTTATAATGTTCCTGCTAAAATTTTCCTGCCTTGTCTATCCATACTGGTTTTCCTACTTGTTTCTTCTGGTCACTGTGCAGAGCAGCAGGAAGGGCTGTTTAGGTACAGGGGACCCCCCCATAAGAACACCCTTCTAAGAAAACCAGTACATGGGGGAAATATCTCAAAGGCTCACCCTTTGCTGTTGGAAAAAGGAAGAGTTGGAGGACGAGTGGCATGAGGCTGGAGGAACTGGAGGTGTGAGCAGCCATGGCTGGAGAGAGCCTGTGGTGTGACAAGGGAATGGAAGTCACTGCCACAAAGTCCCTGTGGCTCTGAACATGTGGGAGGGACTTCCCAGCACAGGGGGGTTGTGTTCATCTGGGAGCACATCGTGCATCAAGGACAACTTACACAGTTAGAGGTAATATATGTGCTTTTGAGCAACTGTATCTCATAAAAGATATTTCCTCTCACTGAAAACTTGGTTCTGATACTTGAGGTGGTCTCAAGATCCTACATTTAATGCAACAGCAGTTCACTGTATCTGCATATTTATGTATATGAAGACCTGGCAGTTTGGTCCTCTATAAACATCCCTCAAAAAAAAAAGTAATTTCATCTTTCTGAGTTTGAGACAACACTCAAACAAATAACAAATAAGAAGTTAATACCTCAATAATGTTTCATAATTAATGAACTATTTAGCTAAATGAAATACTTTGATAAAACTAAAATTTTAAAATGTAATTTCCCTGCTGATAGGCTGACAATTTTTTTGACTAAGCAGTGAAAGATTTTCTGGAAAAAATCAAACCAGTGAACAAAATCCACAAAACTTTATTCTGCTGACTACCAAGGAAAGTTATAAGCTTTTAATTTTTTTTTTTAAATATTTCTCTCCAGCATATGAAGTCAGTCTCCAAATCTAAAAGAAATGGAGGGTAATATACTTGAAACTTTAGAGAATAGCTGTCTAATTCAATGCTATAACTTAGAATAATTACCTTTAATTATTCTAAGGACCTATTTGAAAGAATATAGCCAAGATTAAATGGCTTTGGTACTTGTACTGTAAGCACAAAAAACCAGGAGTCCTGCTAATAAGCAAAGGATGTTTGTTTATGAAAAATTATGGATGTTTTTCTGTACAGCTGAATTCTGTTGCCTGTATTCAATTTAAAAATGAAAACTTTTGTACTATAGTAACACAATTTTTGCTAAAACTACCAGTGAAATCAATCACTGAAATTAGTGTGAGTTTTCATCTGGATAAAGGCTGCTGGTTTCAGTTCATAATTATAAATGTATTCCAAATGACTGTCATTACAGCTCCATTATGGAAAGACCAGACACTGTGGCTCTGATTCTGACCTTAAGGTGGGGGTAAATTAGGCATGAGGTCAGTGAAGTTACAGGTACATAAAATACAGGAGTAAAGCCTGTCCTGCCATCTGTGAGCAGGGGGGAATCAGCCTAGGAATGATCCTCCTCACAACTCAGTCATGGCTGTGTGTTTTATGCAAAATCGGAGGAAAACATTAATGGTCAAGGCCTGAAGTCACTTTGATCTTGATTCATTGCCCCCTGCCTGGTGTGTAGCTAACCTGAGGCCACAGACTGGAGAGCTGTTTATTAGTGTGTTAAATCCTTGGAGATGAGAGCAATGCACACACAGCATCACAATAATCTTTCCAACTGTCTTTGCACTCTGAAAGTTAAAGAGAGAAATCTTTGAATTTCAAAGATCTGCAGAGCATGTGGACCAAAGATTAATGATAGTTTTTCTATTAATTCCCTGGGACACTCTGGCTTCATCAGCCATTTTTTCTGTGGAAGCTGATGCTCATTCAGGAGACCAGTGGCTGTAATGCATGTAGGGATATCTGCTGAGACCTGTAGGATTTCATTATTCTAATAAGTTACATATAAGTTTACATACAGAGGAAAGGCTAAGAAAATCCATTGTTTTAAAGGAAGAGAAGTTTAAAATTTAAAATTTGTGAAAACTATAAAATTCTTACAGTACCTCTTGGGTCCTGCTTTTTAAATGAATATCCCCTGCTTTATTTCTGAAACATTAACAGGTAACATGTGTGTAGTAAATTAGGAAGCTTTCATTCTGCAGTTGCTTCACTGGATACTTTTATCCCTCATCAAGTTAAAATATATTCCAACTTGTACAGTCACATATCTAACTACCTCCTTATTAAGATGAACAGGACTATTTCTATGATAGCAGGTGACAAATTAGTTTTTAACAATCTTGCCCACTGAAAAAAGTAATTATTTCTGTGTCTTATTTAAAGGCTTTGTTTAAAACTGTTGCTTTTTTGTGCTGTCTTTGTTATTTTCCAATAACAAAGTTATTTTTCAAAACCAAAAATTTATACTCCTTTTTTTAACTATAATCTGTGATTGCCAGACTGCAGGCAGCCACTTGTTTGGACAAATAAAGTGTAGTACTTTTCAAGTAGGTATCCGTTATGAGCGATTTGCCTCTCCCAATTCTGTTATTTGTAGGATATAAATGAATATTACAGTTGAATTAAAGCAGAATTATCGTTTTTCATAACAATCTTTTAATATTTTTAAACTTTATTTTTCCTCAAAATTATTTAAAAATTTTTTAAAAATTCTAAACTTTCATAGTCAGAGTTCAGGTGTGTATCCAAAAACCTCATCTGGAAGAAGCAGACATGCACGATTAAAATCAAGATGAAGAATAAAGATTGTTTTAATTAAAAAAACCCAAATGTATGACATAATTAAAAATATAGATAAAAGAAATACCAAATTTACCAAAGAAGGAAAAGCCAAATTTCTCTGGTTGAAAAACATTTTTTTCTAAATGAAAGGAAATTAAGCCTGAGCTGTCTGAGTTAATATCTGTTTGTACCAGACTAAGCCCACTTGCAATGAAATTCTCAGATATGTAACTAAAAATTTAACCATTTAATGGCCAATATGCAGGGAATGACACAGTATAAGATCTTACAAAAGGAGCATGAGTCAAACTGTGAAGCTGTGCCACGTGCACTGTGAGTGAGAAAATACTGATGGTTTCCAAAATAGGAAAATGCTTTTTTGTTATGAAACAATGGTCCATGTTTTTCAGAAAAATTTCCACCAATTATCAGTTGAGAATTTTTTATGACTGTGGATAAGCCTAGTTTATGGGCTGCTCTTAAAAAGATATTTCTGTTATGTACTGCTGACCTCTATTGGCTTATTCCCACTATATGCTGATGTTGTGGCAATGCTGTTTTCTTCCCCTGGGAGACATGAGCTTATGTTTGATTTAATTTAGGAAGTTTTGTAGCAGAATAATAAAAATTTGAGCACATATATATATCTATATATATATGTATGTGTGCATGTGTGTATGTATGTATGTATTTCTTGTCATGCACGAGTACACCCATTAAGTTACTTTTTAGTTTCAGGTAATTCAATGGAAAGCCCATTATCTTGGAATAGTGATTTGGTAGGGGCTTTTTGTGTCCATGAATTTACCAATATGCTTAAATGGTTTTATTGAGGTGCAGCCCTACACTATAAAAATGAAAAAAAATGACATAGTTGCAGTTTTCCTTTGCCTCTGTTAGTCAAAAACTACTTTTGCTTTAGAAAGGATAATTTGGCAAATCAACGGACTGTAGCATACTCTAATTGCTTTTGAAGCCACAACATAAATTTAAATTGGGGAAGATATTTAATTGTGTCAAATATTCTGTTTGTCCCCTCACAGAAGTCAATGCCATAATGTCATTTTCTTTGCATCTGCTCTTATCACTTTTTAAGTCTATTTCTGGTTGATGAGAAGCTCAATATGACCTGGCAGCATGTGCTGGCATCCCAGAAAGCCAAAGAGATCCTGGACTGCATCAAGTGTGGCCAGGATGTCAAGGTTTAGATGAGATATTTGGGAGAAATTCTTTCCTGTGATGGTGACAAGACAGTGGCACAGGTTGTCCAGAGAAGCTGTGGCTTCCCCTTCACTGGGAGTGCTCAAGGCCAGGTTGGGTGGGGCTTGAAGCAACCTGGTCTTGTGGAAGGTGTCCCTGCCCATGGAAGGAGGGAGGAACAGCATAATCTTTGAGGTCCCATCCAACCCAAACCATTCTAAAATTCTAGGATCCACATATTTTACATCATCTTTCTGATACTTGTACACAGAGGAGTAATTTTATTTGCTTTTGTAATAACAGTAATGTCTTGGATCAATTCATAGCCTAAAGCCACCTGCACTGACAAATATAATTATTAAGACATTCTAGCTCATACTGAACCTCCCCACCCCAGCATCATCCCCAAAATAAGACCATTCGTTTGATCTTTGAGAAGTGCAGATGGTAATGGAGGTTTAAATTTCCAAGTTTGCTTTTATCAGAGAGAGGGCCTGTGGTTAGCTCTGTGACAATGTACATAGCCCTGTGGAGTGCATGCAGTAGGTAAAGTGATGCTCAGTATGTGCTTTTCAGAAGAAACCTTGGTTTGGAATGATTTCTAAAAGGAATATTTGAATTAAAAATTAATTTTACAAATTAATTTTTAAGCATCTCTAGGATTTTGCTGCTTGGAGTACTGTACTGGAATTTCAGATCTTAATGACTTTCCTGTGTGGAGAGGACAATTCAAGGAAATAAATGTCTAAGAAATAGGTTTTAGATCATGGCAGAATGTGCATGAGTTGTAAGTGCAGCCTGTAAGAGCATGATGATTCTCCATGTAAATGTGCTGTAATCACTCAAACCAGTGGGAGCAGATGTAAGAAACAGGCTTCATTTGCTACATTAGGCTCAAAATTTCAGAGAATCAGGCCCAAAATAGTTTGGGATTTTCTAATTTAATTCTCTCCAGGGGAACATAGGAAATAGCACTGAGAGGAAGAATAATAAGGCTTAGGAAATGCCATGTACCTTTGAGTAAATTATAGAACACATGCCCAAATAGGAGATATTTTTTCTTATTCTGTCTTAGAGCTGCCAGAGAAAGACCAAGAAATTTCTAAACCCTTGGGATTCCTTCAGATCTAAAACTATCCCATTGTCATGTAGTCCTAAAACAAACAGGGCATTCTTTTTGAAAAGGAAACTGCTGTTCTGGCTGTTCCCGACTGAAATTTCTATTGGGAAGAAGCATTTCAAAGGTCAGTTGCACTTCCAGAGAAATGTTTCATAATTCTTGGCTTTGCTAGCAATGAAACCTTTGCCAATGTCTACTAAGTCAAAAATGCCCCATTTGTATCAAGCTGAATTTTACTGTATCAAAGTTCTTTATGGACCATGATTATTAGCGCTCTGGCTATATACTGAAGATTTTTCCAGCAAAGTAATCTAATCTAGTGAAGCTCTAATGATGGGGCTACTCACAGTGAAAGCTATGGTTTAGACTTTGGGCACGTAGCCAGGGTAGTGAATAGCAGAGATCAGAAAGATTTGCTGTGGGTGAGGCAAGGCACAAGGTCTGGCACAAGAAACATGCGTGCAGCAAATGGAGTCAGACAGGAAGAGAAGGGACAGCTTTGAACAAAGCAGAGAACAAGGCTGAAAGAGACCCAGGACTTAGATCCAGGCTGATGTGAGGATCAGAGGCAAATGCTGAGCAGCACCGACTCCGTGCTGGGCTGGCTGCCTCTGCTTTGGAAAAGCTAATCTCCCAAAGAAGGGGGGTGCCTACCTCCCCCTCTCCAGCAATTGCTGCAGGCACTGTGTAATGCCTGCCTTTCTGGAGCTTTCTGGAGATGGGTTTGGGATAAGAATGGCCCAGAGTAGGGGAGATTGTAGTGTAAGAGCCTCTGCAAGCACAGCCCCGTGTGGCTGCATTACCGTGAGTGGGGGAAGAGCCACCAAAGCAGGAAAGCTGGCATTCTTTTTTCACGGGCTGCATCCTTGACTGACTGGTATCTGATGACTGAAATAGCCAGGTATTTCAAGAGATCTTTTAAATTTTGCATTAAAAGCTAATTATCTTGATTCACCAGATCACTATGGGTGCAGCTAACCATATTTTATCATCATGATAAGGACTTTCAAAGTGTCTTGTTTAATCTTGCCTAATGAGATATTCCATGATTGTTCTTGGCATATGCTAATAACTCAAATACTGTCTTTTCTGATTTTGTTTCTTTTTTTTCCCATAAGAAGCTTTATATTAATATTATTTTCTGGGGGAAAAAAAGTATTAAATAATTGCGGAAGAAATTCACTATTTACCCCTCTAAAAGATTATAAAATTAAAGCAAGAAAAGTCACTCTCCCATTTCCTTTCCTTATTTGAGTAATCAGCCTTGAAAAGCTTCAGATTAATAGAATATGAAAGTCTGCAAGACTGCATTTTCAATTTAGACTGGTTTATCTGATTCTTACAAGAATTTTACAAATTAGATTTCTCAGTGTGTCTCTGTGACTATACAGTTTCATAATGATAAGTACCCTGGCATTGGTTTCAGAATAAGATCAAACCCTGTACTGAAAAACATCTGATAGGCTGGTACAGCTCAGCTTGCAGGTGAGGAGAAGTCTGTTTTAAAAGGCTCTACCCATTTTTTAGAGTGTGGGGTTTTTTTTGTTTTTGTTTTTGGTGGTTTTTTTTTTTTGTTTTGTTTTTTTTTTTTTTTTGGAAAGGCAATGAGGCTTCATACAAGAGTATGGGGCTGTTAAGATACATTTTTAGAAAGCTCTAATCGTAGTTGCCCTTCAAGCTTACATTTTTTTTTTTTCGTATTCCAGAAGTTTGGAAAAACAATTGTGCACTGAGTCTCTGTTAAGCCTTTGTCAGGAGTGTTTGATATTTTAATCTTGTAGAGAGCAGTGAGTGAATTCTGTTAATTAGCACTGCGGTTCCCGTCTCAGTGGTGGCAAGAATGTTTCTTAAGAAAAATGTCTTTTATAAGGTATCTTTTATATATCTAATGTGTGAATTTATCCTCTTAAAATATTTATAATAGAGGGATTGTGTAACTACTTTGAGGTAGGTTTGTAAAGAGGACAGAGCTGTGTGGTGTGTGCAGTGGGTAATTGGCCACTGGTGAGAGGGGCAAAAAGCTCCTTGTGTTTCTCTGTACAACTGCCAGAGCCATGTAGTTCACAGCAAAGGCAGTCTGAGGAAAAGCCTTCTGACTTCTGTAGGATTCAGTCTTGTGTATAGGATTAGGCTTTAAGAGTGTGTATTGTAGCAATATATTTGCATAAAGCTTAGAATTTATAAATTGTCCTTCAGACACCAAAGAAAAAAATCCAAGTGTTAAATAATAGGTCATCCTTTCCCAAGACCATCCCCATCATTTGGCATAGCACTAAACAAGTCTAAGGCCTGTGTGACAAGAGGTGTGTAACTCTATGTTTTCTTCTTCAAACAGACTTGCATTCAAAGAAATCTCTGCCAGCATTGCCCCTCACACCAAGGACACACAAGCCCTCTGAAAAGTTCCAGTGCTCCATGTGTTTGCTGCACTTTATGGCTATAGGGGCTGTTTTCCTCATGCTGTGCAGAAGGCTACAAGAGTCTGATGTTTTCTTGAAAAAGCCCTGTTGTTCCAGAAACAGATTTAATGGCAGTTTGTTTTCACACCTTCACAGTGCACATGCGCTACATTCAGAGCTCCTTCTTCTTTCTACTTTGTCTGGTCATGGGTTATTAAGTGTTGATTGGGCAACAGTGGATGACACATCCAGAAAGCAATTAATTAGCATTAAAAGTGCTGCTGTCAGAAGCACATCCATCTGACTGGGTAAGAACATGTCCAGACCCAGTTTGTTTTATTTTTTCAGTCTGATGGTTGCTTCCATCTAGTTTGAGTTGTAGGAAAGTGTTTATTTCCTTGGCAGTTATCACAAAGATGAGAACAGTTGCAATGAAAGGCTGGCTAAAAAGTACTTATTCCTACAGGATTTCAGACTTTTGTCTTAAGTTTTAGGATAAGAGAAGCTTTCCATATTTGTTCAAACAGGCCTTTCATCTGTAATGATAATAACACTCTAGCACTTTTCAGCTTCAAAATGCCATAGAAACGATAATTCCACAACACCTCATAACAGTAAGTATTTCATGTGCCCAAGGCAATGAAGGCAGTCACCACCAGCACTAGGATTAAAGTGAAAAGAAAAAGGAGATATATATATATATGGAAATATTTTTAGGAAAACTCTACAACAGTTCTTAATTTCCTGTGGGCTCATCTTTTTCCTTTGCCTTTTCCAAAATATGCATTTTAATACTGAAGTGCTAAGAGCAGTAGAACAAAACCAAGGGAGAAGATTTCAGGTTTGGATTTGTCCATGGACTTCTCACCTTCCACATCTCATTGTTCTCAGAGATTTGACACTTTCCTGTATGATTTCAGTATCACCCTTAAGCAACCAGACCAAGGTAAATGTTTATTTTGGGGAAGTGAGAGGCAAATCCAGTGCTTTAGATTATTTAATGTACTGAAAACAGTGTAATACTGCATGTCCTTTAGTGAATAACCCAGGGTGTAAAATTTAGAAAGGAATTGCAATTCCTTTTTCATTGTCCCAGATTTCCAGTTTTTGCTTGTATCTAGAGAGGGCAGCAAAGAGCTGCAGTTTGAAACTTCTGCAGCAGGTAACCTGCCCTGCCTGCTTTTTCTTTGATGACAGACTTAAAATAACTCATCATGAAGATATTGTCAAAAGGTTTCTTTCTTTTCTGACTCCGAGATTTTTGGGGGTATAAAACTGTTCTTTGCCTGGTCTGGCTCACGAGCCTTGGTCCAGGAGGAGCAGCTTTGGGGGTGACAAGGATTTCGTACCCTTTGAGCGCTGACTCCGGCCTTAGCAGGCCTCGCTTAGGAGCTTTGTTGTTAATCCAGGCGAAGAGGGCGAAGAATAAGCAAGGGTCTGCCAGCTCACAGTTCCAACAGTCTTTATTGATGGAGGGGGTGACGCAGGCAGGACGATCTTATCTCAGAACATGGGTTTATAAAAGGTCTGGTTCTCAGGGGAGGGTTCAACAAATAAACCAATCAGGGTACAGCAGAGGAGGGATTGACATGTGAGCTTAGGGAGTGGTTTATGGATTGACATTAGAGGGAGAAAAGGGTGAACCCTACACTGCAGGCAGGGTTAGGGGATTGAAAGTTTGGGGAAAACCATACAATAAGGATAGGGGGAACATGGGAGAAACCATTATAACTAAAAAACACACCACAACAGGGGTAGGTATAAGTTATGAGACAGAATGGTCAGAATTAACACCTTGACCACAGGCAAAGGATGTTGGCAAATCAAGACTGTCTCGTAATCGCAACCTAAGCTCAGTTTATCAGTCTCAGTGCCTTCAGGTAATTTAGAATATTAGAATTTTTATTAAACCTCTGGAAACCTATTCATTGTCAAATGCATTGCCCTGGAAGAACAGGTTGGATGTATATCCCAGACATTAAACTGAAATTCACTGGTTTCATTACTCTTCAGAAGGAAATCCTGCTCCCTCATGCACAAACACTGCAGGAGCAGATGAACTGCTGGCAGAGGGGACGAGTCTTTAAAAGCAAAGGAAGGGAGGTGATCTATGGGATGTTTGGAGGGAAAATCCATGAACATCACATCATTAAAGAAAAAGGAGTGGATTTCAATGGGTTCAACAGAGATGACTCCTTTGGAGCAGAAATGTAAGAACAGACATTACTCTGAATTCCAGAGACTTAAAACATCTGAACTTTAAATCCACTGTTCATTATTCCCAGCTGCCTGTCTTAGGTACAAATTTTTGTCCTAAGTGATTTAGCAGGAATTTTGTTGCTAATTTTGGAAGACTGGCATCTGAGGTTAGCAGGAGTATCCTTACTGCCTGTCTTGTGTTCCCCTCTGCTCATCTGCAGCATGGCTGGAACTGTCATGTTCACAGCCACCCCTGATTACCAGCTGTACATTTTGTGGTGTGCAACTCTTCCTGTCAGCCTGAACAACCCATGGTTTTCTAGCAGTTGTATTTTTCTCGTATTCTGGGATCTAAAAGGGCTGTATTTTTACTGTAGAGTGCCACTCACGTACTTTGATTCTTTAGACAGGCTAAGTGCTGGCCCTGACCCCACGTGCTGATTAGAATTGATTTCCATAACATCCCTCTTGAAAGAAGGGATTTCTGTCATCTTTAAGTGGGAATTACCTGAGGGAGGGATCAGTGGGATGTTATTTCTGTGTACAAATATCAGATGGGTTCTTTAGAAGGGAAAGTGAGACTGCTCAGAGACAGAGCAAGAGGCAACAGGCACAAAAAAAAAAAAAAAAAAAAAAAAAAAAAAAAAAGAAAAAANAAAAAAAAAAAAAAGGAAAATCCAGTCATGCAGAAAAAGTAATATTTTTTTGTTGTTGTTCAGACTTTTGGGTTGGATGGAAACTTGACATGGATAGCTCAGAGATCTTGTGGGACCACCTCCCATGGAGATATCCAAGAGCTGTTCACAACCCAGAGCAAGTGGCTGTAGATGACTTTGCTTTGAGCACAGGGGTTGGGTGGGAGGATATCTGGAGTTCCCTGCCTACCTCAACCCAAGTAGATTCCCCAAGTAGATCTTCTTATCATAACCTGCTGGAAAACAGTCAACAGTGTTCAAATGCAGTAAAAGCTGCATGAAATGTTTATTTAAATATAAGAATTATCACTCATTGTCAATTAGTTTGATTCTTTTCCCTAACAGCCTCAACAAATTAATGCATTCTTTTTAAAACATGTAGTATAGTATCTATTTAAAAGATGATTTCCTTATCCTGCTGTCTGCTTTCCAGAAAAAAAATTTTTCCTAATTTCTGCAATGCTGTATAAATTCCCTTTAAATATTCCATTTGATAATCTCCCTTCCATTATAAAGTTTTTGAACTTCAAATGTCATTTGAAAGTCCTGAGCAGAAATAAAATAGAAATTATGGTGGAAATATGTCAAAGATATAAAGAAAATGGACATGCTTTTTCTAATTCTCTTTGTTTTATAAGTGTTGGGACATTTTGACTAAGAAATAAAATAAAGCTTTTATAGAACTGTGGGAAAACAATGGCTGATTTTTTGGTAGTTGTAGCTGGACATTCCTGAAATTCAGTGCATGAATTTCTTGCATCACTCTTACAGCCTCAGTGCTATAGAGTGAGAACTTTCCTAGTCATGGAACAATACTAAAAATAATCATTATTTTAAAAAACCACCCTAACAACCCCCCTGAAGCTGTGTGGAACATTCAAAGAGTATCTGCCAGAAAGAAACAAAGCTGATTCAGCAACAGCTACAGCATGCTGCTTGGCATCAGAGGAACTTTTCAAGTGAGCTCTTTAGCAATCTCATCTCATCTCATCTCATATAAATCACTCTTAGATGTTGGCTCTATCATTTGCTAATAATCTCTACAAGCATTACTTTCTTACTCTTGGCAGCAGCCTTTTGAGTAATTGAAGACTATCTTCATGGTCTGTCTCTTCACTGGTCATCTTATTTTTAGACTAAACAGTCATGCTTGTTTGCTGGTTTGGGGTTCACCCCATCCATCTGTTTATTCTTATTGGTGCCATGTGGACTCTGTCCAGTGGTTCAGCTCTCTTGTGATGTGTGGACACACACCAACCATCCTGTCTGCCAGCCAGCAGAGACCACTACAACAATTTACAGTTGCAATTTTGAAGTACATACTTTTTTTTTTTTTTTCCCCAAAAAAAGAGCATTTCAAAGAGCTGTTCCCTGTCTGACCCTTCTTAACTTGGCTGCTTTTCAAGCCTTAAAGCTGAAAAGGAGATCCTGGCCCTTGTGGTGCACATGTTTATGTGTAGAGAGGAAAAGCTGCTCATTTGTTCTCCTAAGGAGTTAATTTCAGACTGATTAATGCTGATGACAGCTGTCCAATTGTGACAACTTACCTGGGCTGGATGGATTGAAAGGAGATATGGCTGATAATGTCCTCCTGGTAAGCTGCTTGCCCTCCCTCCAGTAGCCTGTTGACATATTTAACAATTAGATGGTGGAACCATGGAAATACCTGTGCCCTTTTCTACTACTGATTAAATTATTTCTTATCCTTAAGAAAATGTATAAGGAACTCTGTTCTTCATTACAGACCATTTTCATGCTTCAAATTCTCTCCTATGACCAACTTGAGTAAAAGCTTGGGGTTTTTTTTAAGTGTACTTCCAGTTTGTTAAGATTTAATTATGCTCTTCAGGGTACTGGCAGTTCCTCCCAGCTTTCCTGAAAGTTTACATTCTGTTCTATTAGCTGCTGCTTCTGGCAATTGTTATTATTAGGAAAGGGAAAGGAGTAATGTTGACTGGGGAGTATACACCCATCCATAAATTTCTGTGTATGGAGAGAAAATACAGATCATCTGCTGCCTGTGTAGCTGTCCTTTCTTCATCATCCATATTTCCATCCCAAATATCCAGCAGTATGACTGTGGGCATCATATTTACATTAAAATCTGTTACTTGATGTGGAAATTTCTATTTTGAAAGGTGGTGGGTAGCTCTACCATTATATGCTGTGAAAGTTTTTCCATGTGTCTGCTTGATCAGTAGAGCCACAAAGTGCCTGTATTGTTGTAGCTTGCTTGGAGAAGATGAATTGGGAGAGAGTTGCAGGTCATTGACCCTCTGGAATGGTGTGACCTGTTTCTGCAGGGCAAGGGTGTAAGAGAAGGGCCAAACCTGCTGCCTCCCTGGGCAGCCAGGTCAGCCTGATCTCATTAGCTCCATTCCTGACACAGAAGAGCAAAGAAATTGGGTAGTAGCAAGAGAGAAGCAGATGAACCTTAAACATGAACCTTATTGAAAGACCAGCCCTGAGAGAAAAATTCTAGCTATGTATTGTTATGTTCTTAATTGGCAAACAGAAGACAAGTCAAGAAATGAGTGAATTAGGTTTGCTAGTATCAGTGGGCTTGTTTGTGTTCAAAGTGATTTTTGAATTTTAGCTATTCTCAGTTCTCTGTTTGTTTTAGTTTGTTTGAAAATAGCTCAGTTTTAATGAATTATTACACCTATGCCTAAAGGAAATCATAACAGAGTGAAACACTGTATTAAGAAAACCAACTCAGACCTTCCTGAGTGCTTATTGTTGCCATGCAGAAAAAAAAATTAATGGAAGATAAAGGATCCCAGAAGAAACTCAGAGGCCTTATAGAAAGATAACTTTTTATTTTGAATGAGTGCTATTTATCGTGTGATGTCAAAACTCTCTCAAAAGAAATGTTTTGACCCTTGTTCTGATGAAAAAACAGCTAAGGAACCAGAGGGGAACAGACATTATGAAATAAAGATTGCTTCAGTCTCATATCTTTTTTTAACTTCCTTGTTTAATGCTGCATAAAGTACCATTAAATCTCCCTCTAGGCTTTTTGAATTCTACTTTGTAGGTGACAGATCTCAGGCATTGATAGGTAGTCAAGGATTGGGGAAAATGAATGTCATAGAAAAGTTTGGAGGAGAGAATATGCCCTGGTGACACAACAACCAAAAAAAAAAAAAAATAGGTTTTGTCACTGTCCAAGTTTAGTACCTGCAGATTTGGAGCCAGTTATGTTTTCCTGGCTTTCAAATACATCTCTAGTACTACTGAATTGCCAGTAATGTATTCTGGATGGCTCTGCAAGTGTTTCCCACAATGTCTTAATTATACCTTTTTTTTTTTTCCTTCTTGATGGGATTCCACAAAGCCACAAGCATGCATTTTAAGATGAACTATTAAAAGGAAAGAAAACAGTCACCAAAGCTTCCCCAGTGATTAATGTTGTGTAAATACTGTCATGGTAGAGTTGGATTTATTTTTAATTATTAGGCCAGCCTGGGGAAGTGCTGTCAGAGAGCAGTGATAGCCTGTCCATTGCTTGTTTGAGCAGAACAAAGGGCTTGACTTGGA
>VZTR01016004.1:194958-221924 GCA_013400775.1 Chaetops frenatus | reverse complement strand
AAACACTGTATTAAGAAAACCAACTCAGACCTTCCTGAGTGCTTATTGTTGCCATGCAGAAAAAAAAATTAATGGAAGATAAAGGATCCCAGAAGAAACTCAGAGGCCTTATAGAAAGATAACTTTTTATTTTGAATGAGTGCTATTTATCGTGTGATGTCAAAACTCTCTCAAAAGAAATGTTTTGACCCTTGTTCTGATGAAAAAACAGCTAAGGAACCAGAGGGGAACAGACATTATGAAATAAAGATTGCTTCAGTCTCATATCTTTTTTTAACTTCCTTGTTTAATGCTGCATAAAGTACCATTAAATCTCCCTCTAGGCTTTTTGAATTCTACTTTGTAGGTGACAGATCTCAGGCATTGATAGGTAGTCAAGGATTGGGGAAAATGAATGTCATAGAAAAGTTTGGAGGAGAGAATATGCCCTGGTGACACAACAACCAAAAAAAAAAAAAAATAGGTTTTGTCACTGTCCAAGTTTAGTACCTGCAGATTTGGAGCCAGTTATGTTTTCCTGGCTTTCAAATACATCTCTAGTACTACTGAATTGCCAGTAATGTATTCTGGATGGCTCTGCAAGTGTTTCCCACAATGTCTTAATTATACCTTTTTTTTTTTCCTTCTTGATGGGATTCCACAAAGCCACAAGCATGCATTTTAAGATGAACTATTAAAAGGAAAGAAAACAGTCACCAAAGCTTCCCCAGTGATTAATGTTGTGTAAATACTGTCATGGTAGAGTTGGATTTATTTTTAATTATTAGGCCAGCCTGGGGAAGTGCTGTCAGAGAGCAGTGATAGCCTGTCCATTGCTCGTTTGAGCAGAACAAAGGGCTTGACTTGGAACAAGTTACAATGCAGATAGTGTTGTCTGAGTTTATTCTGCCTTTCATGTTCTCAAGAAGCAGAAATGTAATCTAGAGCTGCAATGGAATTTAATGCTAGGGTAGATCCCCGTGGAGTTGTAACTCACCTATATATTTCTTAAAATAAACCATCGTTTTCCATTTTCTTTTAATATTATTTTGACCATAGTTAGGAAATCATAATTCTGGTCTATCAGAAGTGTTGGTCTCATTGATCTGTTCCCTTCTTTACTTTTTTTTTCTTGTTTTTTTTAACTTTGACTTCTTTTTCTTCTGACAAGTGTCTCACTTTATTCAAATCAGTATTAGACCTGATAAAGTCTTAGGACCTCTTCCTGTACAGATTTGTTCACATTTTGTTGCTTAGGTTTTCAGGGGGGCTATGAATATGGAAATACTGTTAAAACAGAATTAGAATGAGCTGAGTGGGAATAAATAACTTACACAATGCTTATCTTGATATATTGTCTTGCATACAGTGAGTTGTCTTTTCTTAGCCTTTCCTACAAATGTCCTGTTTTATAAAACTACTGTTCAGTGTGACTCAATGCTGCTGCTTTACAGAAGTAGATGTGCACTAAAGATGATGGTTATTTTTACTGCTACAGAGTTGAGACACTGGCAATTTTAGGAGGAGTTTATTCTATTTGTTTGAAGGAAAAAATGATACACAGGAGTAGCTTATGTTGAGACAGATTGATATTTGGGGGGAGTAGTGGGAACAACCTGAATAATCCCACAGACCCAGAGACCAGTAAATAACCAGGATGTCACACATGGAATAGGGCTCCATTGCTTGATTATGGATATCTAATGCAATTTTAGATGTCCTGCAATATCTGATGTATTTACAGAGCATATATTGACATGGCACAGGAGCTATCAAAGACCTGTGCTCCTATGGATGTTCAGCTTGGTGGCCAAGTGTCCAAAACCACATAAAGTAGCTCCATATATCCTCTTTATTTCAACAGGCAATAAAAAAGTGGCCCTACACTCTAAGACAGCACAATAGTCTTGCAGTGAGGTGGGTCCCAGATGTTTTGCTGTCTTTATTTTGTCTCTTTTTCCCTGCATATTGCCCCTTTTTGGGTGGGTTTTGTTTGGATTTTTTTTTTTCCCCCACACAGCAGTACTGACAGTCTGGAAGCCATTTGCAAGGGAACACTTTCAGACCATGTGAAACTTAGGCTAGTTTTATATATGTGTTTATATATGTAGATTATATGAAGTTTTAGGAGCCTAGATATGGACTCCTTAGCCCACATGTTGGATCTCATGCCCACACCCTTCCTGCAGAGGTGATGTGTGGCTTTATGCAGGGAAGTTCAGCACATTGACTGCAGCAGTGCACTTGTAGCATCTGTGGGTGCTGAGATAATGGGACAGCCAAACTCATCTCAAGCTCATTGAATTCAGAGGATTAACTGTGTCATAAGCTGCATTTAATGTCCAAAGGAGCTGTGCCGTATTGAAATCTCTGTCAGATGAAATCTTCTCCTCCACCAGGCTTAAGTACATACATCTGAAATGTTTGGGATCAACAGCAACCAAAAATTATTCAGAACCTATTCTTAGTGTCTTGATGAGGAATGAAGGTCATGAAACCACACTTCATGATGTCAATTTTGGGCCTTTTGTACTAGAAGGAGGCATGGAAGTACCTGTGACCAGTCTGGTGCACACAAACAGTCCCTAACATCTGGGTAGCAGAGCAGTGTTGAGTGGATGGGGAAAGAATGCAAACCCAGCAGAGACAGATATGCAGAATTATTTTAACTGTACCTTTTGAACCAATATGGAAGATCCTGGGGATTCAGGGTGGGAACACAGCAAATATTGGCACTCACTCCTTGCAGAGCATCAGGGTATTCTCACAGTGTAGGGAAGATCTCTAAGCAGCTGTTAAAATATTAGAATTTAAAATGTTAATGTGTTTAATTGCAGGAAGTTCAAGAGAGGGTGAAAATGTCATGTACAGCTTACATTTTATTCTTCCTAGGCAGAATCACCCAACTCATCATTGCAGCCATTTTAGTGAGTGTCAGCTCTAATCCCCTTGAGAGAAGTCAGTTCTCATTTTATAAAGGAAGAGAATGGCAGAAAGGCTGTTGTTCAGAGGAATGGGTGAGAAGAATCTTTTGTTTGAGGCTCAGTATACATATAAAAAAGGTAGGTTCATAAAATGACAAACGATCAAGGTAGCTTCTCCCTCATCTGAGAACCCCTTATCTGAGAAATGGTTACTGCATGTACTCTCCTTGTCACTTGGGAAAAAACACACATGAGCTGATCTGCTGTCATAGGTAAAGCAAGATAGAGGGTGTTGGTTTAAACTTGAGTGAAATCTCCTGTTCACAGTTGGCTATAAACACACATGTGGTGGCTGGAGCTGACAGACAGTATCTTGGTTAATCTCAGTAACTGGATGGTGGGCTTTCAGCCCAGAGAGATAAATAGAGCTGCCATCCACCTCGTCTGTCTGGGGAGCTGAGGAAGCCTGTGAGTACCTGAAGTGGAACCCCTGGTTCCCAGCCAAAATCTCTATCCACCAAAGACCTTCTGTATTCTTCACAATCTGAAAAATCCTTAAAAGCTTTAGTAAAGATTTCAATTTTCAGCATTTGAGGTGGAAATGCCAGGGTGTGTTGTTGATGATGTCTTGATCTCAAAAGTCTTGCAGTTATCTCAGAGAAATGTAATGGAAATCAAAATACAATCTCTAAAAAAACTGATAATGCTGCCCTAGAATCTGATTTTATTGTCCCTTAAATTTCCTTCACTTTTAGTCTTGCACATAAGATGAATAAATGTATTTGCTTGAAGTACTTGATGTTGCCCAAGTATTGAGAACTGGAAATTATATGAGGAAATATTTTCTCACCTGTGAGTTAAATTAAATTAGGCCAAATTAGGCCATATGTTATGGAGTTTGTTCCTATGAAGCAATTGTATTTTCTGTGAAGACATTGTCACAACGTTTCTTACCAGAAGGCATAACTGTTGAAAACCATTTCTTTTTTCCCTGAGATATTTTTTGCATAACAGGTTAGAAATATAAAGGCAATGTCATGTGAAAAGCATGTGTGCATTAATACTGACAGCTTTATCCTTTTTATTCCCATTTAGACTTAATTCACTGCTTTAGTCAAGCACCTTTTTAAGAGTCTACTGTTTCATGATTTCTATTTGGATGAGAAAGTAGTGTTAAGCATTTACAGCAGGTAGGGGGGTTTTTTATCACTGACTGATGTTGTAATGGTAGAAAATTGGCAACTATCCACAGGTTTTTATCTACAGCCATCTACAAGTTTCCTTCTATTCAGAAAAGTTCTGAGAAAAATGCAAAACAAATATTCACAGAAATCTGTTCAAATAAATGTAAAACATATAATTTGAGCTCAGCCTTTCCTCTATTGTGATAATATTATATAAGTGTTCTAGTGCAAAAGTTAACCATAAGAGTTCTGCTCTTCATAATTATTACTTCTCACTGAAAATTGCCTAGCCTGGACTTCCATTACTGATCCTCTTACCTAACCTAATGCAGAAGATGGGGACCTCCCTAGTTAACCTGTGCTGAATTACATGTCAGGAGCAGCTCATGATTCATCAAAATAGAATCGTGTTCCCAACATGTGTCTTAAACACCACTTACTCTTATTGGCATTTAAATTTTAAGGGAAATGGAGATCATAGACAGAATCAGTATTTGGCATAGTATGTACAGATGCAACTAGATGAGTAACAGGAATATTATCTTCTCTGGCTCCTACTGAAAAAATTGTGTCTATTCCTTAGGATTTTGGAAACATATGAAGTGTGGCTGATTTGTTGTTGACATGGTTAGTCTGGTATCTCTTTAAATACCAAATAATTCAGCTGATATATTTTGTAAATTTAAAACAAATCTTTGCTATTTAATAAAAAAATTAAAAAAATAAGTGGTGAAAATGGATGGCATGTAAATATATTAAAAATATCCATAATGATCACATTAAAAAAAAACTCACACAACTATGCATAAAATACTCAGATCTCAGTGCTCCTGGCTATTGACAAGGACTGCAGAGAACAGCAAACTTCTTGCTTGCTTACCCTGAAATTCCATTTTTATTACGTGCAGAAATTAAGTGCCCAGTCTTGGTTTCTCACTTCCTTTTTTTTCCCCATCATTATTTTTATCCTTATATTGCACCTCCCTTGGCTCTGTAATCCCCTGAAACAGTTCACAGTCCTGATTTTGCCATTTCAGCTCTCCATTTTTTCCTGTGCCCAGTCAGCTTTGTGTCCTTCATAATCTCTCCTGCTTTCATGCAAGCATTTATCTCTCTGCATCCCCTTATCTAGTCGCTCTCAAATCTCCTTATCCTGGATTCAGAACATACCCTAACCTTGCTCCTGCTGCAATCTCCCCTTGCTTTGATGATGCACATGGCTTCCAGCTGCCCAGCCCCACGTACATGTCAGATTGCTTCTCCTCTGCTGCAAATCTTTCTGCCCCACTTGGGTATTGTGTGTGCAGGGAAGCTTGAATGACTTGTGAGTATCAATGTAAAAATCCCTTTTTTGGCACTTCTTACCTGGTGACAAAACTAATATGCTGTGAATCATTGAAGGAAGCTGAAGAAAGATAATTTTTGCTGCAAGAAATGCATACCACCCTCCTTCAAACCCTGGTTCCTAAAACCTTTGAAAAAATTCCATTAATTTTGTAGTAGGAGTGTTGCTAATTCATTAACTAGCTGTAGATTGTGGAAGTTCATAAGGACACTAAGAGAGCATATATCTTTTGGGTTTAATCAGTTAAGTAGCCTGAAAAATCTCACTGTCAGTACTAGGAATAACACTCTGTCATGTACAACAGCTGTAGTTACAGGTTTATGTGGAGTGGCCCCAGCAAGAGTTCCAACCAAGGACCTCCTGTCTGTCTTCCACAGCTTGGAAATGTGTCTTTACCAGATACTGAAGAAATTGTTGCCTCTTACACTCCCATTAATTAATAGATATAAGTGACTTCTTAACACATTAATGTGTCCTAGGCTTCTTGCTGATTTCTCAGTTTGTTATACTAAGTATGTTGAGTCTATTCTTCTCCAGTTTTGAAGTAGAGTGATTTTGGGGAGAATGTGCTAAAACTATGTAACTTAAGTGAAAGAAAGCTGTTGTTGAACTAAGATGATCAGTTGTTAGAGAGAGCATCTGCCATCAGTCAGGAAGAGTATGCTGCATTTATCAAATTTCAGTTTATTCTGAAATTAACATAGGAAAACCACTGAGCTTTCAGGTGGGACTGGATTCTGTCCTATGTTCTGTCAGTCAGGAGCAGATAAAAGGAGAGCTGAAATGAACCTTTCCTGCCTTGTTCCTCCCGTCTTAGCCTCCTCCACAGAGAAGTGACACTGACAGGGTGATACAGCAACAAGGAAGGGGAATTTTATTTCTTCTGATGCTTGTGAAAATGCTGCTTCTTCTTTCTTAATAGGAATCTCTGTTCTCTTAGAGATGAACAATTTAAAGCACATGGGCTCACTTTGCACTGATGGTTTATATAATGTAGTTTAGATGCTGGGTATCACTTCCATTGCATTCAGAGGCTCTGCTGATGTAGATGTACCAATATCCTGTGTCCTGGGATGCCTTTGTAAATGAATTTTTCTTCCTTTTTTTTCCCCCCTATTCTGTATTCAGTGGCTGATTTGTGTTATCCAACATCTGTTCCCTTTTATCACAGTGACTTTAAGAAATAGGCAGAGTGATTCCTTTCAGTTTATATATAATTTTTAGTGCAGTTATGGAAGGAGTAGGAATGAAATGCTATACAAATACTCTTAAGAGAAAAAAAATCACCAAAATCAGAAAAAAACCTCATGCCTCAACCAACCAAGCAAACCACACTACTGCTGTGTAAAAAAATAAGTGAAATATGTTGAGTTTCTGTTTCTACTTTTGATAGTTTTAATCTAATGAGTGGTTATTCAGATTAATTGAATTCTACATGATAAAAATAAGGAATTTGATTTATAAGACTATTCACCATTTTTCACAAGTGGTCAAGACTGCATTGCATTTAATCAGCTTTTGAAAGAAAATGAAAATTTTGTAGAGAAAAGACCAAATACAACATGAAGGTGCCACGTGTCGAGTGAATGGTTTAGACCTTCTTCACTCTTTTTTCAAAAGCTGTACAGTAGTTTTGAATTTTTTTGATCACTGATATTCAGTAGGTGATTAGTGAAAACAACTCATCAAAAGTTATCAACAGGAACAAGATCAGAGGTGGGTAAGCAAAAACTGAGTTACTGTGCTAAAGGACTTCTTTCTGGTTTCTTTAGAGAGAAAACTCCCTTTTTTTTAACATTCAAGAAAACTGAAAATTTTTCATTAAGACTTGGAGGTCCGAAAAGGATCGAGTAGTTAATTATTTAGTACGAGTCAGGTTATTTCATTAGCATCAAAAGGCTTGTGATTCACAGTACCCATGAGGAAGCAGAGTATGCAGGAAAGCAAAGAAGACAAGGCTACGTTTATGTTCTGCTCAGGTGTACAGTGTTTGCAATGTGCTCTAAGACTGAACTTGCAAGGTCCTCAGAGAAGAGAAAAAGGGTACAGGATACAGCCTTTGTGTTCTACAGCCTTATTTTGTAGGAGTTAAAGCTGAATGCAAGGTTGATAAGACTAATGAGGTAATTAAGTGATTTTTTTTTTAATGGCCTCCTTCACAGAGACAGGGGATCTGCCTCAAGTTAAGGTGACAGTAGGCAATGTTACAGAAAAATAAGGAAAGAATAAGATACAAGAGAACATGCTTGCAATGGCTAAAAACATTCAGGAAACAGGACAGGAATATAGTTTTCATATTAGAGGGTATTCATAGATTTTTTAAAAAAATTATGCATTTTTACCTGATCATGAATCATCTGGAAAATTACAGTGAAACTTGCTGATGATAGTAAATTATTCTGTATATTGTATAGCACAGACAGATGCCAACTTGAAAAGCTGCACTGAATAATTGAGAAATGCAATGGCAGAGGACAGGATGCTCAGTATTAAAAAAAAAAATATGCAAATGAGAGAGAAACATTTCCTACTTTTGGCTCAGCATTGAGCAGTGGGATAGCGCCATTTTGGTTTCTATGCCTATAAAACATCCGGATTGCTTTACTTTGTTTTTTTTTTTTTTTTTTTTTTTTTTTTTTTTTTTTAATCTTTTTGATAATTTGAGAGCTGAAGTTACCAGCTGGTGGTTTCCCCTAAAAATAGATTTAGTGTGAGCACAGTATGTGCATTTTCTTTCACTGATTTTGTAAAGGTACATTACTAGTGGTACAAAATAGCCATAATTTGCTTTTGGATACTAGAACTACACAAAAAGATGAATGAGGCATATATCTACTGTATAGACAGCTTTGCTTTTGTTGCTTTGGGCAATCATATAGTTAAGTAATAATGTTCCTGGAGATTGAGTCCATGAAGCAATAAATGGCTTTTATAGTTTATTAAATGCCGAAGTGCAGCTGGAGCTACAAAAGCCATCTCAAGCAGTATGTTATTACCATTATGAAAAGATAAAAGCAAAATATCATGGGAATAGGAATTTTTAAAATTTTGAGGCAGAGAGAAGAACAGAAAGGATAATTTTTCATTAAAAGTCTTCATACTTATAAAATCCCATCTTAAAAAATGTACTTACAAAATTCCACCTTACAGTATGGTAGATATGAACCCATGCTGTCTCTAACCTTTTCAATTACAAACAAATCCAGATCCACTGGATTTAATATGCAAGTGAGCACTGTTAACATTATCTGTAAAATTTGGAAGCAATAGAGTGAAAAAAAGTTAAATTTGAGCTGGTTTGGATCTGAACTGAGCTGCTCTTCTCTCAAAAAAAAGCACTGAGAAGGAAGACCAGTGGCTTTTGCAGTAAGAGTAGTTTTCCACAATTTTCCTAAATCAATACTAGTTCCAAATTATGCTGGTATTGGAAGCTACTCTGCTAATTTTTCTTTATAATCTCTGGCCTCCTATGGCATGTCCCTACCCCTGGCAAATGTCACTGTTACAGAAGGTTTGAAAAGGAAGCAACTGTGGAAAGCACAGGACTAAGTTCTTTCTGACTCTGTCTCTAGTTAAGCTGCAGCAGCTGAACAAATCCATTCCTGGTTCAAACCCACAGTAGAAGAGAGGTTGCAGCTCCTTTTCTCAGGGCATGGGTACCAACTTGATCAGGCCAGGGCTGAAGTGAACAGAGGCTTCTTGTGTGGGTGCTGTTAGGGCCCTGGTGACCAAGTGGTCATTCAGGAAAAAATTTTGATGGATTATACCAAGAAATTTAATATCACTAAGCAGTTGTGCTTTACCGTAAGTATCTGAACTGATTCATTTCCTCACCTTCTCTGACCCAGTTAAAGATATAAGAATAGCTGTGTGATAAAAAATCAATCTTAATCCATAATTGTGTTGAAAATTATGAAAAATATGAAATAAATCTTCCCCAGTATTTACCTGAAAATTATATCTTCACTTTTGAACCAGCTCTTCAGGATTGGGGAAGCAAATACATCAGCATCTAAGTGCATGAACTGCATGGTGACAGATTCTGTGTCCCAGTCCATTTCAGTGATTGTCATTATTTTATCCAGAAAAGCATCTGGGTTTACACTGCTGTACTACTGCTTAAAACTGCAGCCATCGACTGCTGGCACCTTGAGGAGTGATTTTATGTCACATTTAGCCAACTATGTTGTAAGCTCAGACTTTGTAACCAGTCAAACCTCCAGCAACTATGGTCCAGTGTATGGGTCCCTGAATTTAAGACCTAAATATGAGTCAACAAAAAAATAGTGAGCTGAGCAAAACTTTCTTCATGGCATCTGCATTGCCTGAGATGCTTGATGATCTCCAGGAAAACAGCTCCAGAGTCTTCTATTTTAGATTAAGAGATGTGTCTCCTTCCCACATATTTAAGGATTCATGAGAAATGCTTCAGTAATGAGGGCCCAATCTGTTCCCATAAAGTCAACAAAACTTTTGTCAGTGACTTACATGGAAGCAGACCTGAGTCCAATACAAAAGCATCCTATCACTAGAAAAGGAAACTGAAAAAACTCAATTTAACCAGACATACTTTGGGTATTGTATTGTTTAGATCAGTTGTCTACAAACATATGTTCCCAGTCTGTACCATAGTTTTAGCTTTAACTCTCCATTGAATTTGAAATATATTTATTATAAATAACATTGGAAAGCAGTTATTTTCATTAGATCTTGATATGGCTCTCCAAATGCATTATGTGACAATTCCTGGCAGCTGTCTTTCTATAATGTGGTCCTGATGAACAAAATCTCCCAGGGACTGAATGCCAACCTTTATTCTGAATTACAGTTGTTGCATGTCTCTTTTTTCAGCCGTTTATCTAAATCTTTGCCTTGTTTCTTCAAGGAATTTTTAAAGCCTTGGGGGGAAAGCAGTCTTTATATCACATTACTCTTTTTATATAGAAACTAATATACATGTTATATTCATTTGCCTTTGCTAAAGTCACGAGAGAAAAACCATACCTGCACTTTCCTCATGTAAGTGTAGTCTTCTGGACAGCCCTTGAACGGATTGCAGTTCTTAGCTGAAAACTTTGCCTTCATCAGGTAATTATAGCAGCATATATTCACCCTGGTGGGAGAGGTCTCAAGAGTCCATGTGCTCAAAGCAGAAGCAACACTGAATTCAGAGCAGGTTGCTCAAGGCTTTGTCCAAATGGGTCTTGAAAAGTCCAAGAATGGGAACCTGCAGCCTCTGGGAATCCTGTTCCAGTGCTTAATTATTCTCATAGTGATTTTATTTTTTTCTGATACCCAGTAGAATCCCTCTGACTTGAAACATCAGCTCTCTTCTGTACTCCAGTAGAGAGCTCTCTTCTTGATCACCTCTTTGATATTTATTGGCAGAGTGAGGTAGCTATCCCTGAAGCCTTCTTTTCTCTGGACTTAAAAACCCCCAATCCCTTAGACCATGCTGTTGGAATTATATATGTTCTGTTATACCTACAATGTCATTAGCTGCAAAGCACATCATTAATTGCATATTCTGCTGTATTTTTCCTGAGGTCAGATCATTTTTAAGCTTTATTCATTACAAATTTGAATGTCTTTTCAAAGCAATAACTAAACAAATGGCTTATAACTATTAAAGATTAGTTACAGACAATGTCTCTCTGAAATTATGTGAACCTATAATTGCATTTTCAGGCGACAGAGCCCATTATGATTGTTTATTTATTTCAAAAAAATCACATGCGTACCTTTATACTTCATGTGTTTTAATCCTTAAAACGTGAACTGTCTAAGGAAGGGTCAGGTTCCTTCAGGCTGCTTTCAAATAGACATATTAATGTAGGGTGCATACAAACCCATCCTTTTTGGAGCAGGACAAGAGTTGAACATCTACCTGCTGACACACACACCAGGGATATTTTTTTGTGCCAGTCCTATTGTCGTCTTCAGAGGCAGCAGATCTACTTATCACAGGCAAAAGTAGCCCACACAGGGCTTGCCTTCATGCTTGTATTACTTCATAATTACCAGCTCTACCCAAATGAGGCACAAAAGATCTTTCATTACTAAATTAGTAACAGAAATATCAAGTGAAGGCCATGAAAACGTTAGTGTTCAAATAAACTGAGTGTGTATCATGCCAGTGCTTCCCCATGACAGCTCAGAGATTTCTCAGGAGGCCTTGTTCCTGTAGCATCTCTGAGCTGTTGGGAGCTGTTGAAACAGTCAAGTTCATGCTGTAGGACCCATGTTTGTGACTAAATTATGTCACTCTTTTCTCAGTTGCAAATGTGTGGATGGACACTCATAGCTGGTATATGACTTTGGTAGCTATCCACCAGATTTTCACATTCAGTTAAAGGGAGTGTAAACACAGCTGTTTACTTGTTTCCTACTCCTGTGACTGTAATTGAAGCAATGTAATGTTTTTTTCACCAAGTGACATAGGCATCCATTGCTGACATTTCAGCTAATGACATGAAATGCTTCTATTCTAACCCATGTTCCACTAGAGTTGTTATAGTCTGCAGGATTTCAAAACCACAAAATTACAGTTTGTACTTTTTTTTCCCCCTAATAAATAAGTTTAAAATAAAAATGGGCCAAAAAACCCCTAACAAATCTAATGTTCATACTTATTTTCCACCAAGACTTTAATCTGACTCCTAGCAAAATAGGACTTAATATTTTATTTTGTGTTTCACCCATGGAAGCAACTGTTAGCTAAATGAGGCTGCTATTGATGAAAGTGTGCAGGGTAAATAGGATTTCATAAGCCATTGCATATGAAGGTATAGGATCCTTTGGGTTCCTGATTCTTGGCAGCTGTAGGAATTCAACAGCCATATGAACAATATTTTTCTAGTTGCATGGAATATTTATAGACACCCTACTATATCTGAAATATTTAAATTATTTAAGTGATGCAGACCCTGTACTGTTCTAACATGAAGGTTATATGTTTCTGGTAAAATATATAATTTACATTTCTTTAAGGAATTGTGAAGTGTAGATTTATAGCATTTGATGACCTTTGGCAATGCAGTATATATGCAACAAATAATTCTCTGAGCTGAGGCATGCATAAATCTTTTTTCTCCATTATTTAATCCAATGGTTACATAGTAGGTCATTCTGTCATTAGATTTCTGTCTGGTAAACAGAGATAAGTTTAGTAGGGAGGTTACTGACCATGAGAAATGAGAAGTATTTCATCTGCTCTTGACATTATTATTAATTATTTTTATGGCCCACAAAAGTATGCTAAGGACTTGAAAGAACCATTTAAGCAATTTAATATGTTTTGTAGTGGTCAAATAATCAGGGATTTTTAAAAACATGTATTTGTCTTTATGTAGATAATTTTACAAGCAATGTAAATGTGCTGCAAGCAATCACCTACCAGCTCCTTGTGTCACCACCATGTGTGATGTGTAGGGCCCTGCTGATTTTTCCTGCTGTCTTGTTTTTCTCCATTTCACAAGGGATGCTGGGATTCTGGCTTATATTGTCACAGTGCTTTATACCTTAGAGTGATAGTTGATTTGCATTAATTACAATACAAATTTGCATTCTGCCCATCCTTAGTCATGCCTGTATGTGTTAAACCTTTGGATGTACCCAGAGAGGGAAGCTGAGGCCAACAGGTGTTCTTAGGAGCCCACACTTGCTTGAGTCCTGCCCTGAGGGAGAGTTTGTTTTGAGGGAGAATGAAAGTGCCTGGTTCTTTTTGGTCAAAGTTAGCTCTGGTTTTCTCACAGCTGGTCAGGGTATGTGAGAGAAACAGCCCTGCAGACACCCAGGTCAGTGCAGAAGGGGGGGCAGGAGGTGCTCCAGGTGCAGGAGCAGATTCCCCTGCAGCCCATGGTGAGGCAGCTGTGCCCCTGCAGCTCAGGGAGGTCCATGGAGGAGCAGAGATCCACCTGCAGCCCCTGGAGGACCCCACTCCAGAGCAGGTGGATGTCTAAGGGAGGCTGTGACCCCGTGGGAAGCCTTTGCTGGAGCAGGCTCCTGGCAGGACCTGTGGCCCCATGGAGAGAAGGGCCCATGCTGGAGCAGCTCTTCTGGCAGGATTTATGACCCCTGAATGACATGGAAGGGACCCACACTGGAGTAGTTCATGACTGACAGCCTGTGGGAAGAATTGGCCTGGCAGAAGTTCATGCAGAATTGTTTCCTGTGGGAGGAACCCCACGCTGGAGCAGGGGAAGAGTGAGAGGAGTCCTCCCCCTGAAGAGGAGGAAGCTGTGGCAGAGCCAATGCGGGATGAACGGACCACACCTCCCTTCCCCATCCCCCTGTGCTGCTGAGAGGAGGCAGAGAATTCAGAGTGAGGCTCAGCCCTGGAAGAATGGAGGTGTAGAGGGAAGGCGTTTTTAAGATTGGGTTTTATTTCTCATTACCCTATTCAGATTTGATTGGTGATAAATTAAACTCATTTCCCTGAGTCAGATTTGTTTTGCCGAGGGTGGTAACTGGTGACAGATCTCTCTCTGTCCATATCTCAACCCATGAGCCTCTCATTATATTTTCTCTCTGCCCAGCTGAGGAGAGGAGGGATAGAACAGCTTTAGCGGGCACCTGGCATCCAGGCAGGGTTAAACCACCACATTTTTGTACATTTTTATGTTTGGACTAATATCATTAACATTTTTTTTCTACATAATTTGTTACAATGTTTCATCATTATGCTGTTAAACCGAATGAGATACATTTGATATCAAATCTTGATGCTTAAGTAGCCGTCCAGAATGTAAAAACCAGATGGACTGTAACCATCTCTTGTCATTCCTAAGCAAACCTAAATCACATCTTCTTAATTAAAATGTAACTTTTTCTTTTATTTGCATTGACTTGGAATGAACTGGAATAAAGAGCAAATGCTGCTAGGTTTAATAAGAATGAAACATATATTGGGCATCCCAGTGGAGTGTTGGAAGCACACCTTTTTGATCCCTTTAGGAGCATTATATTTGACATTGTGAAGGGGTGCAGTAGCAAAAGACCATTAAGTGCTATTTGGAATACAAGTGTACCATTTCTATTTGTATATGAATTTTTGGAAGTGCATATATACTTGGCCCAAACAAATTTAAACTGCAGGGAATATGCTTCTGTATTTAAAAGGCAATCAAAATTCATAAGATATGGAAACCAACCTATTAATTTGAGACAGTTCCATTAAGTAAAGAAAAAAAGAAGAGGGAGAAAAAAGGAGCTCAGTGAAGTATAACTGATTCCATTTATGTGCTGAAATAAAGTCATGGTGATAGAGATTTGTTCAAACAGCAGCTCAGGGCAGATTGGAAGTTGTTTCAGAAACAAGTATGTTTTTTAGTGCAGGTTTTTAATGGTAGAGCTGCTATATTAATATTTTTCTTTTCAATTAGAGAAAGACAGTGGGTGTTTATGAGTGCATACATCCTCTTGGCATTTAACATCGTTTCCCTGGAAGGGGGATTACAGCAGTTTGTTTAAAAGATTTAGAATAGAGAGACAATATTTTGTGAATATCCAGAGAGTACAGTTTGAGTGTATTTTTATAATGATAAAGATATCTTATAGTACTCTTCATCATAACACATCCCAAAGAGCTCTGCAAGGTTGTGAAACACAAATCTACCTACCTGCAGGTATTTATTGCAGCCCACTGCCAACCTGCTGGTGAAATAGAAAATGTTTATTAGTGCTTTGCAGCAGCACATGCCTGCATTGGAGAGGGGTGGGGAAATTTCTTTTAAGATTATCTGCCTAAGATATGCTTTGTTATTATTTTAATACCAAAGTTGTCCTCGAGTCTATCCAGCTTGTGTAAAAATATTAGGGGGTTGTTTTGATACCTCAATGTTCCACATGGTGTCACATGCTCTTCCATCCTCCTGCTTGTGGGTGGCTCTGTTTGGGCCACTTGCACACACGTGCAAGTGCTTTCAGAGCCCCAGCCAGTGCAGGCTGCTTCTTTTGAGCTTGCTTCACAAGTGTTTGGAATTGGAAAACGCATCAGACATGACTAAATTATTGTAGCAAAGTCAAAAACTTTGTCTGCTAATAGTCAATTAATTGATTTGTCCACAAAAATCTTGCTGTGGAGGTAGGGAGAGCTCTGACCCCAGTGTAAGTGAGCTGTGTAAAAGTGGCAAATGCCCACAGGCTCTGGTGCTGTGGTGATCCAGCTCAGTGCTGAGCCCCAGCCTCAGCCCCATCACCATTGCCTTCATAGCTGGGCAGGGTAGCATTTAATAGAATTAATAATAGCTGCAGAAATGTTCTTCTGCCTTTGGAGGGCAAAGGCTTTTCCATAACAAAACATTATTAGCTGCCAAATGCCCTTTTATTTTTTCTCTATTTTGCTTCTGTCTGAAATAGACATAAACTCCTGTTTAAATCCATTAAATGAAAGTCTTGTATTTAAAAGATCTTGAGATTAATTTCATTACTGAAGCTAACAGAATATCATTATTCAGCATTTTTTCATGCCCTATTCAAATTGCTGCGGCTTAGGAGTTGTTTGCACTTTCAAGTGTAAAGATTGCTCAGAGGGATTTGACACTTCAGAAATAAATTGCTATATATTTTTTGCCATAAAGATAATCTTCCAAACATGAATTGATGCCACTCTGACTTCCTGGGAGTTTAGCACTTCTGCTGTAGAAAACCATCCCAATCAACAAAAGAGGGAAGCTGCAGATTACTTTGATAAGATTTGCTGCCTGAAAGCCTGAAGGACAGAGATGGTGTGATGTGACCATAAGTACTCAAACAGTCACGGAAAGTTAAAAAATCACATGGATAGTTTGTGGCTAGGAACTGCCTCTGAGCATTTAACAAATAGTTTTCTATTTGTACACATAAGCCAGACATCTTTTTCACTAAAGCAGTTTCTGTATACCTTTAGTAGGTCTAATTCCTCAGGTTGTAATTCCTCAACTGAAACCTAAGCTGCACTCTTATATTTAGTCAAGTTGGCTTCATGAAATTTAAATTAAGAAAAAAAAAAAAAAAAAGATTGCTTAATGGAGAAAAATTTTTTAGTATGAGTCTACCACTCCACTTTCTTGCAATTTTCTTTTGCCCTTGTTGTCTTGGAGATTCTTTGCATATAGGGATGAAACAAATGGTGGAAAATAAGATAATCTCATAAAAATGATTCCTGCCTTCCTGTTGTTCTGGTCTCCAGGAGAGCAGTTTGATTTGGGCACCTGTTATATGTAATATATATTTTATATTTGTCTTTAAATAACTATGGTGATAAAGAGTTAAGAAATTATGAATTTTAGACACTGTAGGTGCTGAACAAACAAATTCAGAGATTGAATACAAGTCAAAAATGTCTGCAAGATGAATTGCTAAAGGAACAGGATCAGGATGCCTGGGTCAAGACTGATAGTTTGTTTCATCTTAACTTTCTAGACCTGCAGCATGGGACTTGTGAAGGCAGACGTAGATATAATGGGTATGTTTGGATGAAAATTTGGGGAAAAGTAGATCAAACCATTAAGTTGCAAACTTTAAAAAAAAATTGAAAAGCAGATTTCTTTTACAAACTTATTTTCAGTTTAAGTGGAAAAATGTAGCAGCATTAAACTAGACTAAAATGCCTTAATGTTTTTATTGGATGAATACATTATATTTGAATGAGAAAATCAATGCATTGTTGATGTGCTTGGCAAAGATTTATGCTCATCAAAATTGTTCCTGATGGATTAATTTTCAGGAATGAGGTACCATTGTTTGGAGTAGTATGTGACATATTTTTGTAGTGCTTTCAAATTACTGAAATCACTGCCTTAAGAAACGGAAGAAAACCCAACGTCTTTCCTCTGAATACAAATGTACAACAGGTTCCTTTGCCTTTTAGCTGCTAAACATTGCCTTCCATTATAGGTCTTTTCTATGGGTATGCTGAACTGAGTAACATGAAACGTGACAGCCACATTTGTTACATGTGTGACAAAACCGAAGTTATATTAAAAATTGAATTATTTTGGGTTTTTTTGAAGATGCGATCTAAGTGCTTTCAAATAAAGCATACACATACTTCAGACCTGTAATTACATTATTGTCTAGTCAGTGTCTCAGTTAATCCTGAAAAGATCTATTTCCATTCTTTTAAGGATATTTTCCACTGCTACTGAATGAAAAGTGAGACTTCATTAGATGTCATTGGTTTTGGGGAGCCATTGGCAGTGAGAAGGAATATTCTAGAATTGATAGCCTTCTTGCTTCTTGGTAATTTCAATTGAACCTTCAGAATCAGAAAAGATGAACCACATAAAACCCATTCATAATCAGAGAGTGAATTTCACTGCAGTCATTCAGCACAACAAAAGCACACACCACAGTTTCATCTCTCTTGTTGAAAATGTAGAAGTTGTTCCAGTGCTGAATAACTTCTAGAAGTGAATAAGCCACCAGCTTCTTTTCTTTTGTAAATTCTGTAATCCACTCCAACCTTTTTTAAATGTGGAAGTGATACCAGTGACATGTAGGCTCCACAGAGATCTTGGGATCACTCGTCTTTCATGTTGCTATGAGGTACCTCATTATCTAATAAAATCAGAAATTTTACATTAACTGTTCATATATTTTGTTAGATCAGATAGCCATTGGGTCTAAATGACATGTTTTGATGTTCCTTTACCACGTCTTTGTATGTGTTGTGCACATATTTTGTTCTGTGGAAAGTCTTGATGAAAAAGCAGTTCAGCTTACTACCAACTTGAGACTGAAGTAAAATAATTAGAAGCATCAGGTGATTTGCTTGCCCTGTGATAACATCCTTTAAATATTTGTACAGCTTTATAAAAGTTACCTGTAGTTATCAACCCAAGAGGATCAAAGAAGGAAAATGATAGTATTAAATATAATACATGTGACATTTGCATACTCCCTAAATCAGCAATAAAGACTTGAGTTTGTGGGATATATTTGCACGGTGTCCACAATAATAAAATATAGGGCTCAATCTGTAGAAACCTCTGCTATTAATCAAGTTCTTTAGTAAAGCCACCTTCCAAATAACATTGGACCACGTTCTTCTCAGTAGAATAGAATAATTCCAGTTGATTAATTGATTGCAAATTGAAGAATTTCTGCATGGTGTTCAGAGAGTGAAGTTCAAAGACTACGTCTAGCATATAGCATGAAGTTCAGTCTGTTCTCTGGCCCCTGGAGCAGCTGGCAGAGTCTGGCTACTACTGCTAGTACTAGTACTAGTACTGCTAGTCCCTACTGCTGTTCTCTTTTCCAGTCAGAGACAGTGGCAGCAGCACTGCAGGAAATTTCATTATCTTATCCATTACAGTTTTTATACCGGAAAATTTCTTCACTTCAGATAATGTTTTTCACAGATTTATTCCTTATTTTGGGGCTTGAGAAGATTTTCAAGTCAGTAATCTTCACCTTCTTCAGTGTGTTTGCAGGCAGCTTTAAGAGCATTTTAAACAATGCCCTGTGAGAATTTTCAGTTAAATTTTCATTCTGGTTTACTTTGTAATCCACTTTGTTCCCAAGATGCTAGCCTGCTATTTAAAGATTAGAGTCAGGCATGTTTTTTGAAATTTCAACAGGAACTGCATCTAATATGTTTTTATAAATATCCTGGTCATCTGTGAGTGCTTTCTACTACATGAAGATCCCAAATAGTTAAACCAAATCAGCTTGGTGCACAGATACCATGTTGCTGGGCATGCTCTGCTTTTCTGCTTAGAAATCAGTGGCATAAGAAGGCAACATTGGCAACAAATACACGAGGAGCTGCAGTGCTCAGTGAGGTCTTCAAGGTGAGAGCAACAATCTGGAATTTCATATTGTGCTAAAGAAGGTGATGGGATTTATGATTTTGGCTCCATTCCAGCAATTTACTTAAAGCCAAAGCATAGTCCCATTAGATAAATCTATTAATGGAGGTAGATTTATTCCCTCTTTAATAAATGAAAGCAATCATTAGCATTAATAAAATATATGAATAAACAGTAAGAAGAAAAGGTAACTATTAGTTTGAACAAAAATTCTTTTGGGTTTTTGGTTTGTTTGCTTGTTTGTTTTTGGTAATAACATCTAACCTTTGTCTGTGAAAAAAACCCAAGAATCTACACATTAGGGTTATTCACATTATATCTCTGAGGGTTGGATTCTTTTGCTACACAGAGAGCATACTGTCTGTCATATTCATGATTTCAGCTGCAGCTTTTGACACGTAGCTTTTATTAGAAAAACCCAAACAAGCAGAATTGTAAAATAAATTATTGAAATAAGAACACAATCCACAAGTATGCTTTATTTTGCAAGAATGGAAACCCATTGATAGTCCACTTCCACAGTGTCTTTTAAAAAGTATTTTCACAAATTGTAAGTCATTGATGCATCATTTATTACAGGATTGTGCAATTATTGATGCAAGTTCAGAAGATTCTTGTCTAGAGGTTGAAATAAGCATGAAAAATACTTATTCAACAGGCTCTGGAAAGAATAAAGGGATTATTTGATACAAAGGTAGAAGGCACTACAGGGAACTTAAGCTTTGAAAATATATTTTGTTGAGTTACCTTAGAAAGTAAGTAAGAAGCAGCAGAATGTTATTTGTGCTTTAGATTTGAGCTCAGCCGAGTACTGCCTATTATAGAACTGCTTTTTGGTTGCTGAACCATAATAAAAGTTTTAAATATGACCCACTTGGGAGTTCAGGGTCTGTGGGGAAGCAGTTCTTGGTGATTGGCAGAGAGCGGTGAAGGCAGGAAGAGATGCATCAGAAGACCCAATGGAAAAGGAAAGAATTTATTCAAAATACAAGGAAAGGGAAGGTTTAGCAGAGGTGAAGAAAAGCAGGAGCCAAAACAAAGTGAGAATGGAATTTGGAGTAAGGCTGGAAGATTCACAAACCTGGGGTAAGGGATGCAGAAGGCAAGGAAAAGGCAGGGATGATAGGGCAGAGTTGTGTGCTGTGGGTAGGCCAGGCTTATTGCGATCCCTAGGCTGGGATCTGCTCTTTCTCAGCACTACTGGTAATGAAAAATGTTCATCATCAGAACCAGCTGGATGCTGGTGGTTAATTCTGTCAAAACTGAGTGGTTTTGGCTCTAAGTACAAGAGACAAATACCTCTGTCTGCTGCAGTGTGGGCAAGAGTGGGAACAGCTCCCTCTGTTTGTGCTGCCCTGGCCCAGGCACACAGGCAGTTGCTGGTGGCAGTAATAACAGCAAGGTCTTCACCTTGGGACTGTGCCACTGGGGAGAGCTGATAGCCAGGACATCTCTGACCAGGACAGTCTGCCAGTGTGAACATCTACTTATTTTGCCTCTGCCTCTGCCTGAAGCTGGCCTTATGTTCCTCTCTGGGTGGTAAGTCCACATAGAAGGAATGCCCTCTTGCTGCCAGCCTCTACTCTTTCTTCTCGAGCAACCTGTCTTAGCCTGGCCATGTCCCTAAATAGCACAGTAATAATTTTGGTTTGGTTTGGTTTGGTTTTTTTTAATACATTAAATTACTTAGTTTCCTACCTCCTTCTTTTTTCCTCAGTGCCCCTGAACTGTTGTTTTCTCCACAAAATTGTTGTCTCAGAGCAAGGGATAAGTGATGATCACTGAACCAGTAACTACTCAATATTTCTTTTTAACTTCAGCCATATGGTAAGTCTGTGATCATTGCCTAACTCGGTCAGGGGCTTAGAGACACAAAGCTTCTTATGCCTTTGTTAGGCCAGCTGTTTCAAATGGGAGGCTGAATATCAAGCATCCGTGGTGCTGAATTGATCAAAAAAAATCTTACTATGTAGGGAAGGATTTAAAAAAACTGACTCTAATATATGCTGAGGATTCTTACTTAAGAATTCTTACCAAGTATCCAAGGCTAGCCAGAACATGACATTTCTTCTTTCTTATCTTTCTTGCTGGTTTTCTCCTATTCTAAATCATAATATCAACAATACACATCTTTTACTTTTAAGCAATTTTAACAACATCAGAAGGGGAAACAAGAATATTTCATTACCAGTTTTATTTTAAGCAGAGTTCAAAAGTTTCTATAACAGCTGGTGGTAATGCAAAAAACATTTTCTGTCATATTAGTTTAAAATAAACTTTCCAGCAATATCACAAAAGCAGTAGCATTTTGATAAAATTAATGACTGTGCAATTGCATGGCAGATGTCTAGTAACTTCTCACTTTGCTGCAGATTGTAACCAGATGTGTTTTAAATGCACCTTATCATATAACACTGTCCTTAAAGTTCTTCAGAACATTAATAAACTTCCTGGTGATGTCACTGCTGAGGGTGGGGAGGAAAAGAGTTATTACCTCAAAAAAATAAGAAAAGAAATCTTTTATTTTTCCAATATACATAATGTTTTTACACTGAGAATGGAGCTGTGTGCTGAGTTGGCTGTGGGTGTGTGCTGTGGTCCCTGCCAGAGCCTGCTCGGCTCTTGGTTTTGGCTTTCCCCTAAGCTGTCTTGTGAGCTGATCCTATCCCTACAGGTATGTCTCCTGCTACTGTAAATTGAAGCAATTGGATAGACAGAAATTATGCTCATCTTGTGCTTGACAGGGGAAGAGAGCTTGGTAGAAAACAACTTATTCTCTACCTCTCCTCCTCAACTTAGGAATTGTTTTAGAACTGGAAGGCTTCTGTGGGTATGTGAACCACAAAAGAAAGGCCAGTGAAGGTGTACACCCCTTCATCCTCGCCCTGCTCCCCCCCAGTAAACAGTGCTGCTAAACTGGTAATGGATGAGGAGAAGGTAGAGGTATTCAACAACTTCTGTGCCTCGGTCTTCAATGGCAGTGGGGGTGCTGCTGGATGAGAGGCTGGACGTGACCCAGCACTGTGCAGAGCCAGCCGTGTCCGAGGCTGCATCCCCAGCAGCGTGGGCAGCTGGGGAGGGAGGGGATTCTGCCCCTCTGCTCTGCTCTGCTCTGCTCTGCTGAGACCCCACCTGCAGGGCTGCATCCAGCTCTGGGGTCCCCAGCTCAGAAAGGACATGGACCTGTCAGAGCAAACACAGAGGAAGGGCACTAAGATGATTAAAGGGATGGAATCCCTCCTATGAGGAAAGGCTGAGAGAATTGGGATTATTCAGCCTGGAGAAGAGAAGGCTCCAAGGTGACCAAATTGCAGCCTTCCAGTACCTGAAGGGAGCCTGCAAGAAAAATGGAAAAAACCATTTTACAAGGGTCTGTAGTGACAGGACAAGGAGGACTGGCTTCAAACTGAAAGAGTATAGATTAGATACTAGGAAGAAATTTTTTGTTGTGAGAGTGGTGAGACACTGGAACAGGTTGACCAGGGAAGTTGTGGATGCCCCATCCCTGGAAGTGTTCAAGGCCAGGTTTGATGGAACTCTGAGCAACCTGGTCTCATGGAAGGTGTCCCTGCCCTTGGCAGAGGGGGTTGGAATGAGGTGATCTTTACTGTCTCTTCCAACCCAAACCGTTCTATGATTCTTCTGTGAATTTTTCAATCAAAAAGTCCTGTTCTTGAGTCCAAATACCCAATTAGAAGTAATGTAATGGATCCTTCAAGACCAAAATTATAGAGCCATTCCTGTTAGAGTCTGCACAGATAGTTTTTTGCCCCCTGGAACTGGAGAAAGAGGAGTTGCAATACAATAAACAAAGCTGCACTATCAGCTACTCCTTATTGTAACTTTCCACAGTATTTCACAATACGTGCTTCAGTAACTGCTGGCAAGTATTGACTTTGGGAACACTAATCTCCCTGCCAGCTTGTTCATGGTACCAGAGTTGCTAGTAACAGTGTGTCAGCAGTTGTAGCTCCTGCCTCCAGGTTAAGAGGCATTTTCCCATGCTCTGTAATTATCAGCCAAACACCAAAGAATTAACACTGTCCAGCTGACAGATTTGGTGATACTGTGTGATTGCTCCTACTGAAGCAACAACCATTCACTGACCGACTGGTTCCTGCAGGAGACTTGTTTTATAGCTCCATTCAAACACATTTAAGAAAACAAGAATCTGAGGAGAGACTCTATGGCCTGATAAAAGTTAAGCTAAGACGTTGTAGTTTACACACTGACATTTTCAGAGCTTTGATTTCAGACACCAAATTGCACAGTCACCAAAGCCATCTATTTAGAATGACAGAAAACATTGAGATAAACACAAAATCATCTGCTGCATAAATAAAGGTACAGAGAAAAAAAAAAGAAGAGACGAGTTTGCTAATGGAAGGAAACAAATAGGAAGCTCAAATAAAAATGGAGTGATGGAGATATTCTCTGCAAGTATCTGTTTATAATGTGCAGTCATTTCAGTTTAGCACCATGAGGAATGAAAAGTATAAGCCAGCTTCCAGGGCTTCAGGCCAAACCTAGTGTTCTGGTTGTCAGCAAATGGTGAAAATGCTGTCAATTAGCAAAAATCGCTCTCTGTCCTCTCACATCAAAGCAGTGATAATGTGCCCTTTGATGGTCTGGCAGCACTAGGATGGGAGAAGGCAGCCTGCTGGTGGCAAAGGGCCCAGGCAAAGATGTGCACCCTGTGTAAGGGTGAGGGGCTCCTCAACGGAGCCGCAGCCGGGGTGGGGCCAGGCACCTGTGGAGAAGGGGATGGCTGATGGGCTCCGTGGGCAACAGCACGAGCCAGGGGTCTGGAAAATGACAAAACCTCCATTTTCTGCTGATTTATGTCGCTGGGTGGTGCAGCTAAGTCCTGCCCTGTGCTGCAGGAGTGAGGAAAAGGTGACAGACCAGGTAGACATGAATGACTTTTCATTAGGTGTTTAACATTTCAGGTATATGGAATCTGTCTTGGTTCTGAGATGCAAAGCAGAGTGAGACATTAAGAAAACCCAATCCACTACCAAAATATCACCAAGAATTATTTAGGAATCATGGATACAGGGGTAAAAGTTTTATTTTGCTTAGGAAAATGGCTTCACGGGCACTGAAGTGAAATCTGATCTTGATTATATTGCTATAAACTGGTAGTAAATATAGCTGAGAGCAGAAATAGATCAATAAAAGTCAGTCATAAAACTGAAAATAGAGAGAGGTATTAGGAGTTCATTAAAGTGGAAAAGAATATAAACATAGCATGTGAGAGCCAAATAATTTAGCTGGAGATTCAAATTTGGTTCTACTCATCACGAAGTGGTCCTGCAGAGTTTCATGCTGGGCAAGGGCAAAGATAAACTGAAGACTTGAAACTGGTCACCTTTTGCTTCAAAATGTGGTGAGTGAGAAGCAATTTTTCATGATCTTGTTCTTTGAAGTTCTCAGATCATTGAGTTCAACAATAAAAATGACATCAGCAGCATAAAGTTTAAAGTAGCGAATTGATTTTTAAGCTCAGACAGCCAAAGGCAAAAGTTCTCAGTAACATAAAAACATTAAGCCATGGGGTTCTGGGTCTAAATGTTAATGTAGATCATTTCCACATGTAATGCAATGTGTATAGGACAAATCTACATCTTGGTAAATGCCTTGCTTTGAATTTCTCTACCACAAGTACATTAAAATCATTCATAGGTACTTAGAGCATCAGCATCTGAGTAAAAGGTCTGAATGGGAAATAATTTTCTGAATCCTGTAAGTCACTGTTAGGGAAAATTCTGTATTACTGAAAGGAAAAGGGTCACTAATAGATATTAAATAGTGAAATATGCTATTAAAAATGTAAGAGAAGACCTAGCTGATTAGATAGTACACAGCTTGTCCATGTCAGATGTACTGTCCTATGGTCACATCCTGGGCTGGACGCTTCTTCTAATCCCAAAGTTCTGTGTTGTTAATTGCACCTTTTTGTTGTCCTTGCAGTTTTTCTGAAGACTTTAAGCCTTTCAGAGCTGAGCCTTTTCCTGCTACAGGCAGCCAAGACTGCATAGCACAATGCTGTGCTCTGCTCACTTGCCACAGTTGCTGGTACTGCAGTAGAAGAGAATTGTAATGCAGGTTGCATCTGCCTGTTCAGTACACTTGGAACTTAATAGAAAAATCAAAATATTTTTTTTATCTGGAAATTGAAAAGACAATACTCAATTAAATTGGAGTTAAGAGCAAAGCCTGAAATCACTGCTGGTATTAAGAACTGTATTGTGTAAGTTTGCTTGCATTTTGCCTCTGCAATTTCATGGATAATTTCTGGCCTGCTGAGCAATGTTTAATTTGTTCTTAATATTTATGGTTGCCAGCTTGTGTCTGTGTGTTTTGAAAAGCAATACTTTTGCACATTTGTAAACATTTATGTAATAGAAAAGATTTCAGTAGAAAAAAAAATGTGTCTCTTTAACCTCGAGATGTGTTCTTCCTGCCGTTGCCAATGAACTTGGGGAGAGCTGGAGTTTTTCTGCGACTTTTGACAATATTATTCCATGTTTGTAGAGAATGTTTTAGACTTTACCATTTCAAACTCCAGAAGCTGCTAACACTTTCTGCCATCAACTTTTATTTTAAATCAATGTACAGGGCTGCTGATTGAGGGGGTTAACAGTTTACAACATTATGGTTAGTTTGTATTTAATGTTCCTTTGGTATCTGAGAGTAAAGCAGTAAAGGATATGGTCTCACCTCTGTTGATACTTTGGTAGCAAAAGTGATAAAACTATTTCCTTCCTACATCTGATACTTTGTGAAATTTCAGTGGGAGGTTTGGGTCAGTGTTTCTTTCAGCAGTTGTCAGTCATGTAGTTATTAACTTTCATAAAACTGCCTGAGCTTCTCATAGGGATGGCAGTGAACATGGGTGAGCCCCTCGCTTGTGTCCATCACAGGCTATCCTATGCCAGGCTTGGTTTTAACCTTGTAGATTTTTTCATCGTGGAGATAAACTTGCAAGGCCTCTCTAGACATAGTAAGGCATGGGAAGTCTCATATAAAAATATTATAATAAACGAGCTAAACTAATGTTGGGCAGTTGGAGAAAAATCAGTGTCAAAATTAAAACTAGTTCTAGAAGAGGATCAGTGAAATTAAGGACTTTTGAAATGTATCAATTTTTTCCCCATTGAGTATGTCTAAAATGTAGGTAAATAGTTATAAGGCAAAATATTGTATGAACCTTTTCTCCCTATTTTAATTCACACAATTTAAACACAGCCCCTACACAGGATCACAGTTCCAAAAGACAGTTAGTCAGCTGGAGGAAACATTAATCTTTAAATATAAGGTAGTTCACCTTATATTCTCTTACGGATTATTTAGTGCTTTTCATATACTATAGCTCAAAGTGTTTTACTAAGCAATGATCTATGGTAGAGATGTGTCCTGAATGCAGAACTCACCAGAACTACAGATACAAATGCATTAGAGTTGTTTTTTGTGTCTGAATGCTGTCACTTGCATCTATACAAATGATGCATTGGGATGAGTCCTCTGCAAAGTGTTTGCTTTTATGGACTAACCAGAAAATGTGAATCAGGAGTAATATTTGCAAAAAGGAGAGATGTCTTTGAGATAAAGGTTTTTGCTGTGAAAACACAATTGAATATATGTGAAAAATGCAGGCAGAAGAAAAAATTAGTAAATATGAAGCATTAGTCTACTTTTTGTCTCTCTTTAAAAAATTTTTTATTTTATTTTATTTTAT
>VZTR01016004.1:174294-192152 GCA_013400775.1 Chaetops frenatus | reverse complement strand
ATGTTACAGCATTTCTTAGTGGATACGTTGGGCAAAGTGAGCATCCTCAGTGCTCTCTGCTCTTACTGACTATCACAGGAAGAAATCTGGAGGTTGTTTCAAATAAGATAAACAACATCACATTGAAGTAGCTGCAGATCCTTTTATTTCACTCTTCATGTTGTCTTTACACAGAGGGGTTTGGAGGATCACTGAGGTCAAGTTATAGTAATTTCTAGAACTAAAGTTTTTTCTTATTATAGAAGAACAGAATCCCCATTTTTCTGTGTATCTCATGTGCATGTAAATGGTATTGTACAAAAAGCACAATTCAGTTAATACAATAATTGACCTGATATGATATCAGCAGCAGAATACCACAAGAACATTGCCTTTTGGAAGAAATGGATTATGGTCTAAGTAGCTCACTTTTGGAGTATCAGTTCTTCATGCCCTCCTGCAGGTAACAGTCCAGTGCCTTATCCTTTGGACTGGAATGCTCAGATCTGGGCTTTGAGTGGGATTAAATTTTGTTTTGTTGTATTTTTGCATCTGTGCAGAAGGGCTGTGGGGTACATCTCCTTCAAGCTTTGGGCAAAGTTAATTTTTTCTATGATTATTAGACTGTGTCTAGTTATTCAGTTCTCTACTTATGACTGGAGTTACCTGATGTAAAAATGCATTCAACTCTTTATTTCAATTAATCTTTTTATTCTAAGGAATGGATAAACTAGTTAGGTGAGCTATGGAACTTTGGCATAAATGCTCCAAGCAGATTGAATAGACCAGACCCATTTCTTACAAAATCTTTCCTGTTTTATTCTGTGCCACCAAGAGAGATCAGCTCTGATGCCCTACATGATCTTCATGGCAGGTCATTAGAACAGAGTTTTCTCTGTGGTTATTTTCTTTTGCTGTGGGGCTTTAGTAGTCTCTCTGTTCTTTGCTATGAATTGGTTTGTTCTTGCTACAAGCACACCAGTACATTATTATTAAAAAAAAAAAAAAAATTGGTATCCTGTTAACAAGGGTCNCAAGGGTCTTGGTTCAATGTGAAGCACTATTTTTTATGCTAGAAGACTGGCTATGGCTCAAGATACCAAGATCTGTCTTCTGACCCTCACTCTCTAACAGCTTCTTCACAGCCCCAAGCAAGTCACTTTAACTTTCTTCCCTGAGAGCTGTGAATGATAATGAGTACTTCAATATCTCACAGGGTGCCAGAAAACAAAAATTCTGCTGGATTATCTGCAAGAAGAAGGTGCTATGGCAAAGGAAAGATACATTATTAGCCATAAGTTAAAACCAAATGCAATTACAATATCATTAAAATCATATGTGTTTCAGGGAAATGCGCCTTCTGAGTAGCTAACAGAAAACAGCAGCTATTCTATGCTGTTAGGAGTGGAGAATTAAAATGTCAAATGTTCTCTGCTTTGCCATAGCTCTTGATGCACTTGTTGTGTGCTCCAGCTCTCAGATTGCCTTAGTGTCCCTCTCTGGGCTGGGGCTGTCTGGCTCATGCTGGAGAGCCCAAGCCGGGACATATTCCAGGGCTCCAGTTGTACCCTCACCTGTGCCACAGGGAGGTGGGAATCACTTCCCATGAGAAAGTCACATGTAGTGCAGAAATAGCTGCTACCTCCCCAGTTCAGGCTCTTCCAGAGCTTAGCACATGATTTCTCTCTTTCAAACCACTGAAGAGGTCTCTTTAGGATTGGAGCTATATTAATTCAGCATTCTTTTGCTCTAAGGATTCTGGAGTGTAGAGGAATCTGTAGTATCTTGTGTGTAGAAAGCCCAGGGTAGGTTTCTTCCTTGTTAACTGCAAAGGACCAGTTTCTCTGTGGAACAATTTCATTCATGTTCTTGCAGTGCATCTGATATATTAGTTGCCAGAGAAATAAAATGGTCTGATTCTTCTCATGAATAACTTTTATTGTTGTTAATATTAACATTTTGCTAGCAGAGACAAAACTGTTGTCAGGAGTGGCATGGTGGGAGAGATGATGCTTTCCAGCTGTGCCTGATAGTTGTATAGGAAAACAGCTGTGGGAGAAGTCACCTATAAAACAAATGAAATGGCTTGGCACTGATGAATACCATGGCAGTTATGTAGAACTTAGAAGTAGAAGTAAATGAGAAAATATGAAAGCTCATTTACTGAAACACATGAATATTGTAACCAAAAGAGTAGGACCCTGTTTGTCACTACTGTAACACGTCAGTTCGTGACACAAAACAGCAGGGCAGTATTCCAGTATTTGGTGTGCTGATTGCAGCACAGGGAAATAAAGTCTATTGCTTTGCAACTTGTCAAACAGCTCTGTAAAATGTGGAACTAATCTAATAGGTTATTTTTCTAACTGGTAATGTGGCACAATTGATGTAAAAATATGTACATTTATATAAATAAGTCTTCAGTCTCCTTAGAAGAATATCTATACAGGTGAAATCCTTATTTCTCTGGTTATCCTCTGGTTTGGTGAAAAACTGTTTTCATGTAAGGGGCAGCAATCAGATCTGAAAGTACATAAGCAATCTCTTGTACTTGACTAACATTTAAAGCTGTCTTATGGAATCTATTTCTTGCTTTGCTCTTAGCTATTTGAACTTTCCTGTTGTCAGGAAAATCTATAAAAAATGACAAAGGGATTCTGGTTTATACACAAGTGAACTTTGAGCTCTTGTGAGACAGTGGTCACAAGAAAAACCTAAACATTTCAGAATTGTTGTTATTATTGTTATTATTATTATTATTATTTTTATTAATTCAGAAATAAACAGTATCTGATGGTTTAGTGCACATGATGTTCTACTCATCCAGCAAGATTCCAAAACCAAATACCTGTTCCTGCAGTACTGCAAAAATTATCCTCAAGTAACTCAGGTTTCTGGAGTGGGAGATAGGGTGTTTCTTAAGTTTCATGATTATTTACCCAACAGTGTGTTTTGGAGAGCAAACTGAGTAGATCAGTTTTAGCTGCTCTTTGGTAGTGTTCTATATGCAAACATGTCTAAGGCTTCTGTGGTCTTCAGCTATTAAGACTGTCAAATTATTTCTGCAGGAAAAAACCTCGTAAGCAAGTCATGGCTTCACCTTTGTACCACAGCAAGATGTTTTTCATTAGTTGATACAATACTGTTGTCTGAATAAAGTATTGCTTCTTTTGTGTTTATCAGCACTTTTTTTAAATGCGTTAGCTGTATTTTTGTATAATCTAAAATTTTATGTGCTTTTTGGAGAGGACTTAGAGTGGCTTTTAAAAATATTTTTTTTGCATTTATTTCCTGGGGTAAGTATCAGCCAAGGTATGGTCTGGGGAACATGTATTCTATGAATGTCTAAATGAGTATTGCATTGGGGTTTTAGGTAAAATTCTAGCCTTTATTATATAGTTGTAAGAAATTACTTTTCAAATTGCAATTGACATATCCTTCAGTTCTCAGTAGTTTAGGAGGTGACATGCAGTATGAAATATATCAGAGACCTCAGGTACTAAACTTACAATAAAATTGCTTTCTTGATTCCATGGCATGCTTTACAGAGGCTTTATGAAAATGCAGATATGAGGTTTTCTTTTTCTTTCAGGACTCTCTTTTGGTATTTGGAACTTCTTTTATCTCACTGTTCATCTGTTACAGTATTAGTAAATGACTTCCTGTTTAGAAACTCTATACAAGATATGCAAAAGTGCAAATAATTTATACTAAGAAGGCTGTAGCTTTCACTGTAGGTGCCTGAAGGTGCTGTTCAAATAGACAAAAATAAAAGCAATTTCCTAGGCACAGTATGATTTATTTAATGTTTTCCAATATGTCTAAGGCAGCACTGCTATGTTTAAACCAAAATTTAAGACTAAAATCTCGTATTCACATACAATAATTCTGTGGTGCAGAAGAAATCATATGGTGGTGTATGTGAAATGTTTGGGTCCAAACAGTAAAGGCAACAGTTTTGCTGTTTGATTCCTGACATCTTCAAATATAAAATAGATGTATAATTCTGTTTGGAAAAAAAGCAGCAGACACTGGTTTGACTGCTGCACACCTGGCAAGGTTTCAGCTGGAAGAGCTGGCAGACTTCACCAAAGGTGAGGGAGGATATCTGGATATCTGGGGAATTATGGATCCCCTTTGCTGGCAGATGTTACCTGAGAACCCTTTCACCAGCACCAGCTCCAGAGGCTGTGTAGGTTGTTACCAGCCAATTTGCCAAAGCACAAAGAAAGGGCAAAATTTACTTGCAATTATCCTGACAAAGCAGGTCCAGTCCAGAGAACCTCAGGCTAAAGCCAGTTACTCTCATGGACAAAAGTTTAATCATATGATATCCAGGGAGTTTGTTGTATAGTTAATATTTTTAGATTTTGAAGTATTCTTTAATATCAGATACAACAGCTTTGCTTTTTCTCTTCTGTGTTTCTGAGTGCATATAAAACCCCCAATATAAATATATGTGGAAATGTAAATATCAAAATAATGGAGCTGAACAGTGCTACAGGGACAGCCAAGGTCCTCTGTTAAAAAGATATATTTTGAATTTGTCTTTATTTCTGTGTCACAAAGGTTCACATCCTCCAAATTGTATTATTAATAGTTTTTATGACCATGCTCAGACAATTTGTACCAAATAAGTCTAATGAAAAAAATTATTGAGCAAGACATTACACTGTAGCTATGATAAGCAATACTTCATGTCCTTGCTAATTAAGAAATGGAGCAAGAAAATATTTCACTCATTTTTCTATAGTAATGAGTTTCAAATTTTTATTGAAAAAAATACTTAACTAAGTTACAGAAAACCAGTCCACTTTCTTTATCCCTCTGAAATATTTTGTTAACTCCCCCCATTTCTTTAAAAGTAAAAGAAATTTTAAACCAAATTGATACATTTCCACAATCACAGTATCAGAAGTATGTTTAGAAGAGGTAATTTGATAATAAAACTGTTATTGTGCCTCTTTGCAAAGGCAAAAACAGTTGGTAATAATAAGCATTGGAAAAAGGTATGCTTAGAAAAATACAAACTGAAAATAATACCACTTTTAAGCAAAGAATGAGCTTCAGTATTTTTTACTAGGTCTTTATGTAAAGTGTATTAAGTATGTAAGTATGAAATACTTACATACTTAATACACTTTACATAGTGTTAAGTTAGCTGCCCCAATATCCACCCCAAAATGAAATTGTTCATAGACAAGTGAAGACCTTTGCATCACCTGGAACTGGTACCACTCAACAAAATTAGATTAAATAAGGAAGAGAATTACAGTCTGAAGAAAATTGACTCAGTGCTGATGATCCTCCACTAAGAAAGAGTGGCCAAACAAGAGGGGTTTCACAGAAAAGCAAAGTAAATGATCAGGGACTTTTAGGAAGCAATTATCACCAAAAAAAAAAAAAAAAAAAAAAAAAAAAAAAAAAAAAAAAAAAAAAAAAAAAAATTTTAAAAACGATTAGTTATTTTTCTTTTTTTTTTCAATTAGAATATNGATGGGAAATAATAGCAAATTTATGTTGGAGTTGACCTAATAATATGAAAAATAACACATCAATCTTCAGAATTTTTGATCATAATTAATTTCAATTTTTTTCTAAAGACTGTGAAGATGTCCACATCAAGGCTTGTCCTAATCTCTACTGTTAGAAATAGATATTGTTCAAGTGTTACTGAACACAGGTATGATACGGGCTTCTTCCATCTGTTTCTGAAACATCTGTTACTGTTAGGATCAAGGTACAGAGCCGCCTAACAATTTGTATGGGAAGAGACTTGAATTTCCTTCTGATTATGATAAACTCAAATCAGTCAGTGGCTCATTGCTGCCTCCAAATCAAGATTCAATCTGTGAGCACTTTCAGTATCTATAGTTTTGCATCCCCTGTTCATAAAAATAAATCTGTTCAGTTGGACAATCTTTGTTTTAGTCTTTCTGATTCTCCAAGGAATTAATCTTGCTGTCCAAAGGATCCTTTTAGAAATGAGCTGAATTGTTTTTTTGTTTAGTAGCTCAGTACAATGCACTTGAAATGCAGCAATGGCCATGAGTATTTTGAAGACTTCATTACTCTTGGTGTTAAGTTCCTCAGCAGTGGGATCAGTGGATACTCTTGTTTTAACATGCATTATAAAATGCCTTATGGGCTTTGTATTATAGTAGGAAATAATATTAGTGTATCAGTGGATATTCTGTTTTTTAACATGCATTTTAAAATGCCTCATGGGCTTTGTATTATAGTAGGAAATAATATTAGTGTATTGTTATTCTCTATGAAAGAAAAAAAAGGAAAAAAAACAATTATCAACTTTTTCAATTTTGAAGTTGCTGTTTTCCCCTTTCTCAGATGCTGGGGACTACCCTGGCAAAGGAGGCAAACACTGAAGGTCCATCTGTTGTCTACTCAGACTTCTGAGGTTCCTGCCCTTGGTGGCTCATAGCTTGTTTGATCACACCTACACACAGTTGTGTCTGGAGTGCATCAGCTCCCCACTCTGTCAGTGGAAACAGAGGAGGGCAATTCCAGATGGAAATTAGTCTTACTGATTTCCCTGAGGAAGTTGCCCATTTCTGTTGTGTGTAGAGGCAGTTTATGGTAATTATGGTGTAATTATGTTCACCTAATTTTCGATCTCTGCAGGCATTTGTAGAGTCTGGTTGGTGTAGCATATACTAAAGCATCAGCTTTAGGGTGAGATGAATCATGTCTAAAAATGCTCATCTCTCCCCATTTACTGTAAGGGAAGTCTGTGTAACTACTTCTTAAGTAAATGTTTCAGTTTTCTGTGTAGGAGAATAATTAGGCCATCAGCATTTTCTGTGACAAATGATGTAGTCTAAATTCTTCTCATAAGGGCTGCTCCACTTGGCTTAAACAATTAAGATCCATCAACTAAAAAAATAATGTTAATGAACATTAACATAAAAAAAAAAAAAAAAAAGAAGGAAAATTTGATTGTCACAGTTAATTAGCCCTACCACCCAGGAACACTAGTTCCGGTTTCAGGAAGTGCTGAGCAAAAAGGTACAACAAACACTGGAAATCAGAACTACCATCACAGATAAATGCCCTAAAACTAAGCCTTACAATGAATCTGTCTCTTACCCAGCAAATATTTATGCGAAATGGAACAAGGAACGATTTAAAGTTGCCTGCAGGGTTCCTGGAATAAACTTAGACTTGTGCTTGGCAAACAGTGTTAGTTGGGCTGAACCTGGATGGGTTTGAATCACCTTCTGCAGAAGCAGGATTTGAACGCAGGTGTCCTCACACATTTCTGAGCATATTCCTTAAAAACTGAAAGGCAGAGAAGTACCACTGGGGAAAAAAATCTCCATGCATTTCCTTCAGCAGTGTTTTGAAGGACAGCACTCATTTCCCCCAGACTCCTGAAGGACCTGGCTCATGTTCCTACCTGCAAATGTTGTACCAGGTGCCACCATGCCTGGGTGAGCTTCCTGCATGTTGTAGTACAGACTGGTGTTTGATGTAGGGGTTTCCTATTCCTTACTTTGTGGAATTCCACATGCAGCAGGTCTATTACAACTGCCTTTTATTTTGTGCACTCCAACTCTTCTCAGCATTTCCATCAGCCTCTCTCAGTACTGTGGATTCTGTCTGGGAAACAGGAAAAATCTGTGTGTTGCTTTGTTCCTTCAGTGCTGAACCTTTCCTGCCCTCTTCCTGTATGACCAGACCTCGTGAACCATGAAGGACCTACCTTCTGTCAGCTCAGGGAAGCATTTAAATCTCAGCTGAAAGTCTGAAGGTTATTAAAATAAATGGAAATAGAGTATGCATATGTGCAATTTACTTTTTCACAGAGCAAAAGCTCCAAATCTGTTCCTTCCTTATATTATTTTCATTACTCTGTGTGCTCCCTGTGTAAGATCTGTTTTGTCTTTCAGGCATACAATCTACCCTCAAAGTAAAGGACAGAGGACACTATATTCTATGCAATAGTGCTGATGCTATAGCTATAAAAAATAAAAAAAAAAAAAAAGTAAACCCAGACACTTCCAAGGCACCAATGCACTTGACAAAAAAAATTGCATAATTTTACTCTGTTCAGTCTAGAATATGCTTGATAGTAAGATCTTACACTGATATAGAACTTTTCATTTTGAGTAATCTGTATGTGGTCTGTAAAGAGACAATGAGTTCATGTGCCACCTTCAAACAAGCAATGAGAGACAGAACAGTGAGACAATAGGAATCACCTGACCAAAACCAAACTTTTCCAGACACTGGAATTAGTTCCTTTCTACTTCTTGATGATTTTTGACCTTTGTTTAATCTGAGTGAACAGACTAATAAAGAACACATCCGTTTTAAATGCTGCCACTGTGTTTTTTGATGGCAAATTTACCGTGTGAATGAGTGTACTTTCATAACAGACATTACCATTGATTTTTTTTAATGCTAAAGTTTATCATAATAAAAATGTGCACGCTGTTGTCCCACAGGTGTTAATTAGATCCTTTAATTTATTGATGGAATGAACCAAACAGTAAGGGAACATAAGGAGAATCAAGAATAACCCTAAAGGTGAAGCTAAAAATTTCAGTAATTGAATAATGTAAATTTTAAGTTCTATTTTTTTTAATTAACAAGCTTTTTTTTTAAAGAATTATCCTACTAAATCTATTATGTATTTCCAAAACGAATTTCAGTCTGTTATACTTCATGTGTGAAGTATACAATTACCAATTAATATGCAACTATGAAATTTAGGCACACATAAAACCAGGTAATATCTAATATCTATGATGTCTTTATTTTGCTTTCCTCTAAAACATCTAAATTAGCAACAGCCAGGAGTTCATTGGACTAAGTGAACTCCAAAAGTAGCCCCATTTATTGATGTCTGGAAAGAATTATTTTAAATTACTATTTTTTCTTATTAAAAAGCTTTGATAGTGTATGCACCATAAGAAAAAATACCCATTCTTTAGAGTGCCTTTTTGAAGCTTCTATACATTTCCTATATAACCTGAATGAGGGAAAAAAGGAAAATAAGTGTATTCTGTCTAGAAGCATTTGTAGTTTGTGATCATTTACTAGTTTTCTCAGAAATCATTGTAATTATGGTGTCATTTGTAACAGAACACAGAAAAATATCTCTTCATTAGCTGGCATTTATTTCAGGCTGCACAGACCCTTGTAAATGTAGTTTGCAATGAACCACCCATGACTCATCAAACATTGCTAGCGAGTGTATGAGGCTGCACAGAAAAAAACCTAAACAAACTTTCTCAGGTGTTTTGGGACCTGTCAGGGTAAACATTTTGGTATTTCTAACACAGACCATGTAACTTCCTGAGCCACACTGAAAGACATGATTAGCTGTCCAGTGGGTTAAAATTATATTAATTTTTATTACCTTTTGGAAAAATGCGTTGCAAAGACTCATTCTTCTGCACTGAACAAAAGTGACTGATTTTCACACTAAACATCCTTTATGCAAATGTAAATTTAGAATATAAAAAGCTGATAAAACTTGACTCTAAATAATGTGTGTATAGTTAAGACCTGAACATTTGCTGTGTGCAATTTTTTTTCTCTAAAGCAAAATGACAAAATACTGGCTTGTGACTTGGTTTAGAGGACACATGAGTCACCAATATGCCATGAGAATATCCAGTTGTCAAATCAAATTTATCATTTGTGTTAGCAGACTTGCTTAAGTAGAAATAATTACCTCACATTGGACTTTAGACAATTAGGTCAAAATTTTATTTAAAAATGGAGAAAAAAAATAAGCTGCCATTCTATTTTATTATAGCATTAGTGCCCACAGTACTCCAGGTCTTATCTGAAACTTCTGTCTTGGTGAGAGACAAATGAATTAATTATAAATGAATTTATAAGTAAAGAAGAAAATACCAGATTCTTAGCCAAACAAGTAGCTTATGAATATATATAATTTACAAAATATAGATATTCTTATCATTAATCATTAGAGTTTATTAACTTACATAAATGCACAGACATCTCCGTTTGGTGAACCTGTTGCAAGGAGAATTATAACTCTACTAAGTGTTTGAAGATTTCTAAGTGAGTATATTATTTTTTCCAGGGAAAGTATGCCTCTACATACAGTTCCTTGCAATTTCTAAGTAGCTTAGATAGAATAGCTTCTAGATTTTGCTGTTCTTATGGTTCCTGAAATCAAGGCTGTAAGTAAAAACTAAAAAAACCAAACCACAAAGACAAAACGCCCCACAAAAACAAAGAAGTAAAACCAAAACCCAACAGCAAACAGAAAAACAGTAAAATAAACTAAACACACAATTTTGCAATGGAACAACTTCAACTGGAATGTGGAATAACTGTTACTTCACCAGTTAAATGTGGTTGTCCCCAGTATAGATCCCAGTATAGTTTCCAGGAAGACAGCAAAGACCTACTCCTCTGGGTCAGACCTTTTCTTGCACAAATTTTCCTTTTCTGCATTGACTTTGTGCCCACATAGGGTGCCCAGGGCAGCCAGTGCCCTGCAGGAAGAGCTGTGAACCTGGCAGATCTGGGGGAGAAGGGCAGCAATGAGTTTGTCTTTGCAGCATCCAAACTGATTCCAGTTTATTACCCCTAATAAAGAGTCTTTAACATCAGCTCTTACAGCCCCCTTTGGACTCAGAGATAAAACTGGACCCATCTCCTTAGGAGAGCTAAAGGACTGCCATCCAGAACCCTGAATAAACTGCTTAGCCAATACCAGCTTTTAGCTTCTCTGAGCAGCTGCTGAGATCGTAAGTAATTACATAGCTCTACAAAAGACTGCAGTTTCAATCTGTTTTGGGGGGAGTCTGTATTCAGTTCATTTACCATGAACAGCTATTCCACAGCTGAGATACGAAGCTATGTCTTTTTGCCTCTGTTTAATGTATAATTATCGTTTCTTAATTGCATTTTAATACCATCTGATTTTTAATTCTACATGCACCCTCTAGGTACACTTTAATTCATGCACAAGATGAATATGTATTTTTATTTTAACATTTTTGGAAATAGGTAATTTTGTTTGCTTTTTAATTACAAAATGTATTTTATATTATTAAAAAATGCCTAGATCAATTTTCCTCTTATGTTTCAGCATTGAAATTAAAACTGTCTAATTCAGAAATAAAAAATTACAAATTCTTCATGTAGTAACATGGCAGGTCATTAAGTGGTCAAAAATCATGATTAAAAATCTTATCTTGAAAGTTATCTGCTTCTGCACAATGTACTGCTACCAAAACAATTCACATAAAATTTCTTCACTTTAAAACAAAATTGTGACAGCCAAGTCCTCACTTAATTTCTTGTGAAAATGTCTGGGAAAAGCCTCTTCTTGCAGGCTTCATGCTGTACTGCCCGGTTATATTACCAGTTTGAGAATAGCCCACAGTACCTATATTGAGTTTTCTTTTTGAAAGGTGCATTACCCATATTTTCTAATTCCTATTACCTACTTAAGCAGCGCCTGTGCAGTTTGGTTGACTTTAGTGGAATTACTTTTGATAAAGAGTGGACTGTCCTAGGTGCAAACTGTGAGACTTTATGGCTCTTTGTGCTACAATTCAAATGACACTTTTCCAGCTCTGCACAAACCTTAGAAAATATAATATTGTCAGCAGAATATCTTCTGTGAGGAGTGAGGAATCCTATCAAGAGGACCTTCCCTCCAGGGAAAAATCACTGGTAGAAATCTAGGCAAGCTTGCTGCTTCTTCTTAATGACAGGATGATGGTGAGGAATGTCTGTTGCTTTGTTATTGGGAGGCAACTACTTGTGTAAATGGAACCCTGGAATGAAATTAGTGTGTTGGTAATGTGTTGGGGACAAAGCAAGAAAGGAAAGTCACTCATAAACAGGTGATGGAAATAGAAGGTCTTACAGATACAACATAGGAAGTTACCGAAAAATCTCAGTAGGTCTGTCTTTCTTTTGCAAGACCAAGCTTCATTAGATTGTTTTTATTTTTATATTCATTAAAGGCTTTAGTTAGTTGAAGGTTGAGAACAGTAATGTTCACATTTTAGATCCCCTGGTCCCAAGAGGGGAATCTGAGGACAGGGTTGAGAAACCAAATTGTGTAAGAAAGATGTGTAAAAAGGAAATGTAGGAAGGAAAAACTACTCCAAGTGGTCATTATTTTAATCTCTAGAAGGTGAAAGATGAAGGTGTGGATTAGGCACACCCGAGGGGTTTTTATTCTCATCTGCTACATCATTAGATGCAGTCTGGTCAGAATCTCAGTGTGCTCTGCTCAGCTGTAGCCACACTGGTCATTAAACATGGTGCCTGAGAAGGTTTCAAACCATGAAGCCAGGAATCTCATTTGGGGATTTTTTGGACCTAAAGTGCAACACACTTTCTGTATGTTGCACTGTATGTATGTATGGCACGTCTTTTTCTTGGATTGGGCTCAAAGCCAATCAGATGCAGTTCCTAAGAGAAGAAGGACCTGTACATGGTTTAACAGAGTCCTCTGTAGTGTGAGATACAGTGTGAGGTGTCCATGTTCTCCTGGTAGCACCAGCCAGAAAAAGGGACACCAGGAGAAGGGTCAAATTAGCACAAATCAGTCAGAAGTGGAATTGATATGGTTCAGCTCCATTCACAGGACTCTGTGTTTTATGCATTAATGCACAGTCTGACATACTTCTGTCTGACTTGGAAATTCTTTGCAAGTAGTCACTCATTCTTTTGACAGTTTCAGGAAGTTACCAGTGTTTTGTGATTGTGCTTAAAAATTAAGATTTTTTTGCAAGGTGTTCAGTTAAAAATCTTTCCTGTGTTAAATACTTGCTGAAATAAGGGATTAAAATGTATTTAAAATGTTGGGCAGGTCATGCTATGCACCCATAAATATAAAGGATCGAAATAAAAAGCCTAAAATTAAGTATATAGCTGTTGTGGGTGTTTGACTGTTCAGAAAGTAGAACGCAACAAATCAGGCAAGGATTTTAGTAAATCTTCAACAGGTTTTTTGTGTGCTGATATGCACAGTAATCTGAATAAGTCTACCTAGTGCAGCACACCGTGAACTAAAGTTGTTCCTATTAACTTAAACTGGGTCATCTAACTCACTATACTGCTGCCAATGATGCCTTGGATTTTAACTTTCATATTTTTAAATCCTGTAGTGCTTAGTGTGTAACTCTGAAGTGTCCTGGAACCTGTGAGCTGCTGCTNTCCCTATCTCTAATCTACATCTGCCATCTTCCTGGAGCCTTCTCTCCTCCAGTCTGAACAGCACCAACACTCTGAGCCTGTTTTCATGGCAGAGGTGCTCCAGCCCTTGGATCATCTTCATGACCCTCCACTGGACCCGTTTCAGCAGGTCCGTGTCCTCCTTGTGCTGGAGGCCTCTGAGCCACATGCAGCTCTGAAAAAGTTTTTCACTAAAGGAACTATGTTCGAGTCATACACGGGTCACTACAGAAACATTTTTTAAAAATGTTACCAGTTAATGGTAGCAGTGCAGAACACCTTGATTTGAAAGTAGCTCTTTCTGCCAGAAACTTCTGTAGAAAAAAATCTGGGTTTAAGCTCTGAAGAAGAGGCTAGAAGTTAAGGAACTGGAGAGATGACTTACTAGAACTCATACATATTTTATTTCTTTTAATACTTCACTTTTCACCCCACCAAAACAGCTTCTAATGGATTCTCAAGTCTCTAGAGACGATTTTTAACTTTTTTTTTTGATAGAATAAAGTGCATCCATATGTCTGCTTTATTGAATCTTCCTAGTGCTCTTTGGAAAATAGCACTTCTGTTGACAGCAATACTTTTTTTGCCTTATGTTTTTGGTTCTTTTTTTTCTCCTATTAAATAAACATTTTGGAAGACGAGTCCATACAGATTTAGCCTTAAATTCTGATTCTGGTTGCAGTGCTATACAATGTGCAGATTTGATATTTCAATAAATGCCTGAAAAGAATGAATGAAAAGATCCTAGTTTCTATGTCACTTAATCAATGTTGTGTCCTTAGTCAAATGAGGAATCAAAGTGATATTCTTAGTGCAATACAAAAAAATCTTTATAAGCTGATTCACTTCCCATATGGCATTGCAATAAACTTGATGGATAGTTTAGCAAATTTTTGTTGATAGGTTGGATAGGAAGGTAACTGTCCCAGCATGAAATGTAGTTAAGAATTATGCCAAAATATTTGGGATGGAGGGAAATGCATGGGAAGGAGTGACAAGGCTGTTGGTGGAAAGTTTGAAAGTGGACTACAGGCAGTTTTATGAGAAACTGTTCTAAATGCTAGTGTCATGTTTTCCTCCATCACTCAAGAATATTTTTTTTCCTCTTTCTCCTTTATGATTCTACTTCTCTTTTACCATCTCTAAAAGCATGTCTACATTGCTAGTCACTGTATTAACCGCCAAGGGAGACCAAATGAGTAGTTCAGACTGGATATCTGACTCTTAGATAGCTAAAGATGAATCATATTTGTTCTATGGTATCTTTTAATTCATTCCCCTTAAGTGAGGAATGGAAAATTAGTGGAGCTGTGAGTCATCAGTCCTTCAGCTTCAATGGTTTGGGTGCTTTCAACTTTATTTTTCCTGTTCCAATGTCTGAAGCATTAATTCCCTGACAATTCAAAACAACATCAGGGAGGCCTTCAATAAATTAAAATGTGAAAGGAAATGAAAGCAAGCTGTGCATGATGGTGAAAATGGATGAGGAGTTAGGACCTCTGAAGAATTGTGAGTTGCCCAGGTGGTGCCCCAAGGTACCCAAGGGCAGCCAGGCATGGCCAGCTCTCTCCTTCTGTGACCTGTTTGGAGCGTGCAAGTTCAGAAGATCAGACACAGGTATTTGCTTTTGCACGACAACAACAACAACAACAATGAAAAGTGCCTTCAGTTTTGCAACAGACCTAAAGCGGTTTTGAGGGGGGTCCGAAATTTATACCCTTGAAGATACTAGAGACACAGAGGGCTCTGCTTGGTAGTATTAATAGAGAAGTAAGAGATGAGAAGTATAGGAAGTGGGGACAAAAGCACACAGATAAAAAGTTAAATATCAAGAATTTGACTTAGCAGCATTCCTTTTCTCTGTCACTGTAACTCCCTTGCTTTATAAGTACAGTATTTTTATTCAGGATTATGCAGTGTAAGAGCTACAATGCTGCCTTATGATGGGAGTACAGGGAGAAGCAAATCAATTGATGAGAGTAAGTGCTAACAGCACTTCATGCAGTTGAATCTATGAGTTTGTTAAGCAATTTTTTTCCTCGAAAACCAAAGACTATATTCCTGTAATTAAGGTAAAAATCCTATTGGAAGCAATCCCAAGCATTTTGCAAGACTCATCAACATGTTTTTAAAAGTCCTTCTCTAACAGTGCAACAATTTGATTTTTGTTAAAGTGTAGCATGCTGTGGCTAAAACCTGCTGATGTGAACACACCACTGAGGTATTTTTTCTGCAAAGATGTTCGTGTGCAGATCACAGGTGGTGAAGCACAGCAGCAGATTAGTAGTGAAACTTGATCTTACTCATTTTCTGTAGGTATGTAGAATTAGAATTTCCAAACATAGTAAATTTAGCAGTTGCCCAGTCCAGAATGCAACTTCATAAACGTGCTGGTTTTACAAATGGGTTTCGAATGGTGGTTTCAAAGGCAGAGGCTACTGAATGATCTTCTCAGACAGCACTTCAGCAGGAGCTTATTAGCCAGCCTGGGAGGTGTGTACTTAAACTGATTTTAGTCTATGAACAGGAGGACAGCATTATTCTAATTGACCTTCAGCACATAAAATCCAAGTAGGTTTTCCGACCATCTAATAAACAATGGAAAGAGAACAAGATTTTATTTTAAACTTGTATACACTTTACTAGATACTTCAGGTTTCTGGTGCATCTTACATTTTTAAGGTAGCCTAAATATTGAATGAAGTGCTCTATTGGGCTTTTTATAGACTTTTATCACCTGTTAGGCATTCGTTCTTTAGGGGAAAAGTCAACCCTATTATTGTGAGGTGATAGAAGTTCCACCACTTCTCAGCTCCTCTCTTCCACTTCTGATGCACTTGACAGCATTGAATCTGGTTTTTGTAATGCATCTGACTCTTCCAGGAAGCCCTGGTTAAACAATTGTTTTTGAAGTCTAATGCCAGCTGCAGCACTGCAATATGTGAAGTCCTACTCTTCAGAAGGAGCCTGGTATGCATTTCACTGATGTTCTGTATCTTTTAATGAAAATCTGTTGTAAAGGAATGCTTTATTTCAAGAAAAGTGTCTTCTGAAATAACTTTTGAAGGAATATATGACATTGGAATAAATGGGCAACTGTTACCTAATAAAAATACCATTTATACACAAACTTAAATTTCTTTTCAATTAAAGCTTGTAAAATTTTTGATTAGTTAAAGCAAGGAAGCTATATTTATTTTTTATTTCTTGAGACTCTTAAATGCAACAGCTGGAAATGAAATTTGGCAGTTCCCCTCTTAGGCATACCAGTACTGGAAACAAACAAAAATTCTTTGTTGAGAAACAGGCTCAAAAAGTCCTAAAACACCTGTCTCTCTTGCAAGCTTTTTCTAAGGGAATGACAGTTCATATTTCTTGGAGAAAGTACCTGTCAATATGCCTGTCTTTAAAATGCAGAAAATTATTTGCAGCTAAGAGTATTTTGCATTGTATCTAGTTTGGAATGTAAAAATTAACATACCAGTCACAAAGGATTGAATCTTTTTATAAGGTCTGGGCAAAAATTGATTCATTTTGCACTGACACTTCTGGAGGATGGAGGAAGGTATCTTGAGGTCTTGAGTGTTGAAAAATTTTAACCACAGTGCTTACAAGCAAGACAAGCTCATGCAACTATACACAAAAGGGTAGAGTATTGTGAATTTTACATGCCCTATTTTTCCATAGGAACCAGTTCAGAGAAGTGGCACTTTAGATGGGCAGGTCAGAAGTCTTTCAGATGCAGGAAGACATCAGAGCACCTGTTTATCCTAGAAGAGCTTGGTTATGAAAAAGTTCTTAGTTATGGAAAAGGCGTGAGTGAGGTACCATACCCATCATTATAGAAATGTGCCATAGTTTAGGGCAAGAAAAGACAGGTTATTGTTACTGTAAACTGAGAGAATTTGAGAGAAAACTAAGAGTTATCATGTTGGATAATCAATGATATGCTCTGTGGACACAGATTGCTATATCTTCCATTTTTGAAGGACTTACATCTACAGGAAGATAAATGTGAAAATGAAATTATACTTGCTTGAAAAATCACGTGAAGTAGAATGACTAATATAATCCTGTCCAGCAAAATGGTGTCCTGTCTTCTGTGATGTGCCAAAAGGGATTTGGAGGTTTCAACATACATCTTGTGCTCATCAGAATACTTTTCTCATTATTTTGTCCTGCTCATCAGCAATATGTATTTTTCTCTGTAAGTGCAGCAGCTATGTAGCCATCAACAGAGTGCTTTGGGGAGAGGGAGGGGGAAAAAACCTAGCTGCAATAACATTTGCCTTAGCTAAAGGAGTGGTGTAAAGAACATCCCTTGAGTGCAAGAAGATTGTTAATGTCAGACAATTAAGCCTTCAGAAACAGTGAAATGCCAGTTAATATGGCATTATTAACTACTGAATAGTGTTAACTGTCCCTTGTGCACAGGTATCTCCTGGTATTCCATAATGGTATGATTACTTACAGTTTATCACTCAATATTGTATAATGTCACATATTTTTCATCTGTGGCATGAGACCTGTCTCTGTTATTAAATGTGGGCAATAACAGAAGAATTGGTAATAATAAAAAGGAGATAATTTTTGTTGGCCTTCCCATATGTTTAAGACTTCAAATATTTTTATTCTCATTTTAAATTTGCTCAAATATCTACCAGGGCGGGGGGGGA
>VZTR01016004.1:151144-172973 GCA_013400775.1 Chaetops frenatus | reverse complement strand
AAAATATTTTTTTTCTCATCAGATTGCAGTTTCTTACTTTCCTAAATTTCAAGGATTTAAGAAAACATCTTTTCAGTAATAACAAGAAATGTGAATATTCCATAGCATCTTTGTGCTGTAAAATTCAGAGTTTCTTTTTCATCAGAAGCCCCTTCACCATTTAGGGATATCAGTACCTATAAACTTTAGGCAAGTAGGTGAAAATTATGAAACTATTTGCAGAAAAGTGCAAGTTCAGTTTTCATCTAGGAAATAATATTTAAGACCTTACTGTTATTTTTTGCAAGCATTTTTCTGTTTGGTTTAAAATATTCCAGCTTTTCTCCTGCAGTTTTTTGTTGCAGTGCCCAAGTTATCTAAGCCCAGATCACAAAAAAATATATAGATTTCCACCTTCTATTTTAGTGACTGACTTGGAAATTATAGTACATACCTTTGTCTTCTCAAATAGCCCTTAGAGCATATTTCTTACTGGTCAGCTGTGCCACTGAATGCCATGATTGATGATGTTAATAAAATAGTTCCTATTCTTGTATTGTAATATTCCTATTTTTCCTAAATAGTTGTGTTAAATCGTCTCTTTTTCTGTGTCCTGTGACAGCCTGTTTCATTACCATTAAAAGCTTTCTTGTTCTGATACTGAAATACTCTTAAATACACGGGGTTCTATAGCCACTGTGAAGAAATTAGAGGCTTTGCAGAAGAGCCAAGATTTCATTTCATTTGGTTCCTCTAAAGAAACACCAGATTTCCATCAGTTCTATTGGTGGTACAGTCATGGGTGCTCTGTTGTTCCTGGTGAAGCAGGGAGGAGCCTGTGTCGAGCTCTGCTCTTACCTTTATATGTGATGCAGACAAATTAGAAATCAGCTGCAGTGAAAACCTCCAAGAGATATAAAGACAGAGAAATTTGTTCCCTCAGTTTGCTCAGCTCAACATTACCAGGAAAAAAAAAAAAAAGAAGAAAAAGAACAGGAGAAGGAAGAGGATGAAGGGGAAAGAAAGTGGTTTAATTTGCAACATAAACTTTTTTCATGGAGCAGTTACGGGTATTTCACTGCTGAAGGGAGAGAGGGGTACTGTAAGCCAAGGACTGCAACAGAAGTCAGAGGCATTCAAATTAAGGCATACATCTTTAAGAGTAAGGCCAATGAAATCACCAAAGAAAGAAGGGAAGGTCTCCAGCTTTTACCATCTTCAAGCCTGTAGATGTTTCTGGAAACAGCTGCACCAACATGAATTAATAGGCTTAGTACAGGGGTCACTGTACTGGTTGAAATAGCATATCCTGCAACATGTGGGAGGTCAGAGTAAAGGATCTAAAGGTTTTTTTCTGACCTTGAACATCAAGCATTAGTATCTGTAAGCTTAAAATATAACTGAATACCTTTGCTCTTGTTCGGGGTGATTTTTGATCTTTGCAAATTGGCAGCCACCAAATGACAGATCTGGCTTCTCTATGTCATGCTTTTAAATTCCCCACATTTGTGATGCAGAAATTCAGAAATTGTAATTTGCCTTAAAAAAGAAAAGAAGTAATCTTAAGACTATCACATGCTTGGTTCCATGTTTAGAGACATAAATATTGCTCAGTGACATTTTTCTAACCCAATCATTGTTTCAGTAGCCTTTGGCAGCCTGGCTAGTTTTAATCTGAAACTCCGAATAAATTATTTCTAATATACAGCATTTTTCAGTAACATTTTTTTCTTGTTTGTGCTGTAGTAGTTGGCTGCTATCCCAAAATGCATCCTTTTTCCTTTTGTGGTATTCTATTTTTGGCACAGAATAATACAGGGATTATTATTGTTGTTGTTATTATTATTATTATTAATAATAATAATAATAATAATAATGGCGATGATGATGGTGATGATGGAAGTAGCAGTATTATTGAGTACTGAAAGTAGCAATAGTAATTAATATCTTTCTGGGGACTTGTTAGGCCAACAGATAACTGTTATGCTTGCACAACAGAAGCAAAAACAAGACACATTGCATAAGTAAGTATAGCATGAAAAGAAAGAATTCCTAGCAAGAGAAACATATTTGCAATGAGAAATTCATTTTATATTTGAGTTCATCCTGCAGATCAGTATCACAAGATGCAGGCTGGATTCATTTTTTTTTTGAAGATAAACCAGGCCAGCTCTGAGAGGCCCACCATGAGTCCATGGGATTAGACTAGTTGATACTTTTTTAGGAGATGCTATAGTGCTGTACAGTGCATCCTCAGAAGTTAGCTTTCCTCTTGGTTTTCCTTGATGTATGGCATTCCTTTGTTGCTGAAATATCTCCAACCAAAAAATCTTAATATCTTCATGCACTGACTATTCCCTTTCTGAATAATGGTATCTGCCAGCTCTTCTTTGACAACTGGTGAATTAGTACATCTTTTATGTGCTCCTTAAGAACAAAATCCAGATACTATTTTCATGGTGTCTTTGGTCTATTGCTGATTAAAAGATGCCTCCAGACTGCAGTACAGGACAGACTACTCAATTTTCTGTGAAATGTCTGTCCTCCATTTGTTTAATTAAAGCATGAAAAATCAGATGCCTTTGTGGAATATCTCTGAATTCACCTCAGGAATAAGATCATAGCTTCAAGTGAAGTCAGTCTCTAAACAGCCAGCCATGGATGCTCTGCTTCAAGGTTCAACCAACATCCCACATTCATAACTTTTTGAAATGTTTTGGTTTCTTTCTTTTTGCTGGGACAAACATGATTTTCACTTCATTCACTTCCTTCACTTTCTCAGTTAAAACAAGAGAGTTCCTCAGCTCTAGATGTTCCCCCTCAGGAGTTCACTATTTTGATGTAGAAACTAGTTCTGATCTGAATTAAACTGACATGCTGACACCATTGCAACTTATTATTTGTGCAAAAGAAATCTGATCATTAGCAGGGAGTCTAAATTATTTTTTGTTTATAATGTTCTTTGACTGCAAGCAAAACTATTTTTCCCCCTGAGTATTACAGAGTCTGAAGGTCCTTAGGGGGGGTTGGCTTATGCTATACTGATATAGATATGTATAGATATTTCCTTTTTTATGAGGCATTTCTTTAGGTCTGACATCTGTTGCAAGTAAGAGGTATAAAGATATAGATGTGTTAGGTTCATGCAGATTTATACAGACCAATACTTGCTTGTTTGGGACACCAAGAACCTTGGTCCCATGGAGTTCACTTCCTCTGAGGACTTGGTGTGGCTGGCAGGGCCAGTAGGACCTGCTGGCTGTTAATACTGATCCCCAAGCTGCATTATGTTTTCAGTTATCTGTACCATGTCTGAGAACTTCACATTGACCAAGTCCAATGCTATCTTTAAGTTTTTCTGTCATGTAAACTAACTTAAAATTTTGGGGCATCACTTGGCAGCTCAAGGAGCCTGCAGAAGCAACCTCAACATTCAAATCGAGCCCTTAGCACATTTTAGTGTGAAGGGACTCCTGCAACAAAAAACCTCCTTCCTAAAGTGCAGCAGATGAGATGGTTTATTCATTGCATGAAATATGCATTGTAAAGTCATTGTTTCATCCTCTGCCATCATCCTTTGTTTGTCTTCCTAGAGCAAAAGAGACACTTGCAGAGGCCCTAAATGTAACCATCTGTTTTTTCTGCTCTGACACCTTATACCCCAAAATCTGAATGCAGGCCTACTCTGGCATTAACATTATTTGAGCTTGTTAGTATAGGATGAGTAAACAATCTGACTTGCACACTAGCATTGTTCTGCATGTGAGGCCCGAGTTCACCAGTATTTGTCCAAGTAGCCTCATAGTAGTGTTTCGAAATGGAAAAGGTAAAATACCTCAAGCCGAGTACTGTAGTTATTCTATTTCCTTTCAGTCCTCAAGTGTGTAGAAGAGAATACATGAGATGAACAGAAGTTTTCTTTACTATAGCTGTACATGCATCCGAGAATCCAGCCTTTTACTGTTTTAATTTGCTTTTTTATTACAGTCTTATAGAAACAGAAAATTTTTACTAGCTTCCTGATTCAAAACCATAAATCTCTCAATTTTCTCTGTATGCTAGTTTAATATTGTCAAGCATGTTAAAAATAGAAAAGGTAAATTGACTGCTGGCATTTCTTATATGGTGTAAAATTTACTTACAGTATTTTGGCCCTGTAGCATTAAATGAAGGAAATAGCATCAGGGAAGTACAGATCTAATGTTTTATGGGGTGTGCATCAAAATCTCAACAGAGAAAGGCAGGTGAAATTAAGGGCACATCCTGCTTGATAATGTTCATATTTGAGGCTCTTTTAATGGCTTTGTACCATATGTAGACTGATATTGACCTTAACATGCACAGATAAAACTGGAATGTGTAACTATTAATCCACACCTCAGTGGCTTGCCAAATTCTTTATTGTCCCATGATTTTAGCCCTCTAGTTTTCCCTTTTAATTAAGTAACAACTGTGAAAATATAATAAATTCTGTGCAAAACAACCAAGCATACTCCTGAACTACAGACTGTATTGATTTCAGTCCAGTAGATAATAGCCATGGGGACAATGTGCCTGAAGGGTAACAAAGTGAACCTACAGCTCTGTCATCTCATTTTTGTCCCCTGATGTGACACCTTTCTGCTTCTGGGGATGCAGAGTGAGCAATTTCAGTCCAGCTGTAATCGTGTGTGTTGTTCTGTGGCTCAGCAAACTGGGGTATTAGAGAAATGCAGCAGCAGTCTCTTCCCCAGAGGTTGAGGGCATTGTGTCTCTGCAGGCAGAGTGCAGGACCTTGCTGGAGTACCCACCATCTGCCTGCCTACAGCTCCTGGGAACAGGAGCATTTGATTTCTCTGTTGAAACATATTATGTAAGCACACATATTTTTCACAATTTAATTTTGTACCATGCACAGTGTCTTTTTTGGTCATCTGCATTTTCCAGCAGTGCTAATTAAATCAGCACAAGGGGACTCAGCTAACCAACTGAGACTGTCCCAGAATATAACAGCTTCTTCATGCACTGAGCAGCTAGTTCAGTGCTCCAAGACCAAGTGTTTTCTTTCATGCTAAAGTACCATTCTACACAAAAGGTACCTTTGATGGCATAAAGATGTTGCTCTATTGACTATAAATACAGAAATTTTGAAGTGTTTACTGAGTGGCATTATAAAGACTTCAATTTTTTTTGTTTTAAAAAATTCATCCCATTTTTGTAGGTTTTTGAGAACAGGCTAATTTGAAGCTACATTGTGTTTCCATGCTGGGGATTTACTATTTTTGTCTGACCCAGAGACATGGGCTCATGCAGTCTGGCTCTGCCCAGAAGGGAAGAATGGTGTTGCACTGCTTAAAAAACTCTGTCAGCTGTAAGTACATGGCAACCGTTTGCTTTGTCATCTACAAATCTCTATGTTGTATTTTGTGGTTATTTATTTGCTTTCATTTCATCCTGCTAGCTTGTCTTTGAGACAAGTAGGAAGATTTTCCTTTCCATATGTGTAAAAAAGAGTGACTGTAGGAATTGTATCCTCAGTGGGAGTGATTCAGAGGCAGAATTGGAGAGGGTGTCTGTCCTGTCACATTGCAGCAGCCAGAACACTCAGACTCTGATGGTTCCTTTTTTCCCTTGACAAAACGCCAGAGACAGACCACCAGCCATAATGACCCAGGGTGTGATCCAGAGCAATAGTTCTCTGATGTTCTGGTACCTGGAGCTGAGTGCTTTTATGACAAATATTGTTATATTTAATTAACACCTAAAGTAGGGTGTTAATTCCCTTTTAGTGGAATTAACAGTATGACCTTCTTGTAAATCTCTAAATATTACATCTACTGCTGATTTAGTTATATCTTGTTTGATTTAAGCCTAATAATGGCCTGTTCCACTAGTAGAGCAGAATTTGTTCCAGGTGACCTCGAGCACTCCACTGTCTTCACTCTGTTCTGTCTTGACTGAAATGCAGGTTTCTTAGTGTGCAGGACATACAAACACTTCAGTGTTATCCTACAAGGACTAAACAGTGCATCCACTGGCCTCTCAACACACCAAGGCACTCACCTGCACACCCAGCCAGCATTTCCAGTTTTTGTTTCATGCCCTGAGAAATTATCTGACTGTCCTGGTTAACCTGTGTGACAACTGCCAGGTGGTTCCACTGTGGGCTGGCTGCAAGCTAAGAGGAACATCCCACACAAATGAAATAGAGAGGGCTGTGACACTCGTGCTGAGTATGGTGTTGTTTATAAAACTGGAGGATGCCTTCTCAGCCTCAGGCTTATTTGCATGTTTTGTGTTGCCTTTGTTTACCATTGCTGAAAAAATAGCTGTAAAGCATCTCCCCTTCTAATTTTTCTCAGCATTTTACTTCTGTTTTAACTTGATATGAATGCCATGACACTAGATCCTGGAAAACAGCATTTTCAGGGAGGGAAACACACTTGATAACATAGATGCAATTCAGTCTCAGAGATTATTAGTAATTTTGTGAACTCTGAAAAATTCAGATTGTCTATTGCAAAGTTGTGTTTGCAATTGACAAGTTTCATGAGTACAATGTCTGCAAAATGCTGTTGTGCTATTTATGACTACCAGAAAGCAAGGGAGTAATGCATTATGGTAGTGATTTTTCACAGTACATTATGAGTTCAGACTGAGATGCTACAAAGACTTTAAAAAACTGGGCGGCCATGATTCAGATACCAACCTAAATCATAATTTTAAACTATTATTAGAACTCATACAATGGTAACCTCTGTGAGCTTGCTTCCCTCATGAATTGTGTATTACTGGGATTCTTTTACCCAGATTAATTTTTCTTTTTACAAAGTGTCAGCACATAATTCACAGCCTATTAATATGGCAATATTATTTCCAGAAGTAAGGAAAATAAGTCTCTATCTCAAGCAATTAAAATTGTGAAGCTATGATTTAAGTAAAATACCTTTCAAATAATTCAAGTCTGGTAAAATTATGCCACTATTCCAATTCAGTCTTTCATATTTTATTTAAATACATGTCAGACCTCAAAGTTCCATCACAGTTGTCTTCCACAAAGAAGATAAAATGAAAAGAGTATTATAGAAAAATAATATTTGTGTCCATAGTAGATGAACAGTTGTACTGATGTATTAAGAGAAAAAGAGTATTAAACAGAACAGTAAATTTTCCATTAAAGGTGAGGAACAATTCCTGCCTGCTTTTGCAATGACCTGGCTTTACCCATTGCAAAGCAAGGACAGGAGAATGTTTGTCCACTGCAAGAGAAATTTGAACACCTAAGTTCTGCTTTTGCTTGAATAATAATGCTTGTAGCTCCCAGCAGAGGGTTTTAGGAGCAGGTGGCCCAGACTGGAGCTCAGAGGGGGCTGCAGAGGCTCTGGATGTGGACAGCAGAGGTGGCTTTTGGTACAAGTGAGATGTGTGTGGCTGCTTCCTGAGGAGTATTGTCTGCACAGGCCCTTCTTCCAGGTGTTCCACCAGCTGACCCCAAGAGTGCTTGCAGGGTTTCAGTGCTGGGTGAGTCACCCTTAAAGCACTGAGAATTACTCGGAAGCAGTGAGGTATAATTTGTATCCAGCCAGAACTAACGAGGATCCCATTATAATCATTACTGTTTATCATAGATTAACGCTGCATTTTTCAGAGAAGTCAATTTGTTTCTTATTTTCTAATGAACGTGTCAGTAAGCAGCACATGGGTGTTTTATGTCTTCCAAGTATGCACATAAAAAGTTTTTTGCTACACTTTGATTAAAAATAAAATTCTTCCATCTTTATGACCTTTTTTCCTGATTAATTAAATTTTTCTCTTGGACATTTCTGACTAATATAGATTTTCCCAGAATACAAAACATCTTCCTGGAAATATATCCAACTCAAATAACAATATAAATGTTTTTCTGAAGCTAAAATCAGTCTTAGTAGTCTGTTCAAATGTTTTCAGTATGATACAGTCAATCTCTAGTTAAATTTATTCTGTGAGTTTTCATCTTTATGTGCCACCAGTTTTCAAAGAGGCTTTGTCTTTAGAAGAATACCAAGAAGATGTCTTATTTCCCTTTTCCAACTGACCTCTTGAAGTCAGTTTCTAGAACTTCCTTTGGGAGCTGTATCTGAGAGCTCGGTTACATAACAAAAACTGGTGTTAACAAATTTCATACTCTGTTGTGACACCATTTGACCAAATAAAAGGAGATTTCTCTGAGTGGGAACATCTGAATGCCAGGTAGTATTTTACTGCTAGTGAAGACTTCTGTAAATATGTACAAATTTCAAGAGAAACCTATCTGTGCAAATATTGCTGGCTTCTATATGGCTTCACAGGATGAGTGTAGGTTCTGACATTCTCATTTTGTAAGTAAATGTACAACCTCTTACAATTTTGTGTTTGTCAAAAACATCTGTAAAGATAATTATTTGCCTTGTAGCAAGTCTTGTAGAAACAATATCAGCCTTTTAAATATCTCTGTAGCAGTCATAAAAGTTTGTGTGTAAGTTATAAATCAAATCATTGATAAAAGCTGGAGGCATCTACAAACAGCTGGTTCATAATTAGCTCTAGTGAATTTACAAAACTGGAGTAAAAGGCAGTTCATTTCCAGACAGACTTTGTAGAGAACAGCAGGATTCTTTGAACATCACTTTATTTATGCATCTGGAACACCAAATAAAAGATGAGTATTCTGAAAGCAAAGTTCCCCAAACCATCTTTTCTGCCACAGGAATGGCAGCTGGACTTCCTTTTACCAGCCAGTTAAATCATGGCATTTCCCAGCAACTTCAGCCTAGTACTGTGCTGAGCAGTAAATTAAGTGAAGAAAAGAAAACAAAGTACCTCTAAATATCAAAGGTACAAAATGGTGTTACTGGGTAAACGTCTATGTTTTGAGGTTAACTTGGGGTGACTTTGAGATTAGAATGTCCATGTTGCATGCTGCTAGCAGGCTTTGGAAGGTTCTACAGCTGGCTTTGCAGTGGAAATCTGTTTTTGTATCCATGAGGAGTGGAGTTATGTATTGTAATAAGAGTTGAAGTTCAGTAATCGGAGGTAAAGTACAAAATGCAGATGTGTTTGGCTCAGTTGATTCTCCTGCTGACACAGCCTCTCTGTATCATTACAAACCACATTTTTGCTTCCAGCACAATGCACACTTGTGTCTTCACATTTCAAATACAGGCTTGAGGCTAGCCAGAAAAACTAAGAGAATAAATTCAGGGCATGATATGCTTTTACAGTGTTCCTAGAATCAGTCTTCCCCTGTAGTTCTGGTCTCATTTGTGGCTGCTCCAGGGTATCCTGTTTATCTGGTCCTCAGACTACCCCAGAAGGTACAACAAAGGCAGGTGTAACACAATGCTGAATTGGACCCTGGGTGTCCTTAGGCAGTGAAGACTCCTCTGTTCCAAGAAACAAAGTGGAAACTTTCTCCACTGTGAAGATCAAAGAGTGTGGAAACTTCAGCCTGTCACTTGGTCTGAGGAGAACATGTGGAATAAATCACCTGCAGAGATTAGGGAATTACATATTTGTACAGAGACATACATCCAAATACGAATTCTCATAATGGAGAAAATAATTTATTGCCTAGAATTTATTGCAGCTTTTTAAATGCAGTCTATGTGTAGTGCCATCCCCATGCTGTTTAACCTCTAAGTCCTACAATCCTGTATTTTAAAATTTTTTAATTTAAAATGCGAGGAGGAAGAAATCAAAGGGTAAAGCTAAGGATGCAAGTCTAGGTGTTATAAATATGATACATGTGTATGATATATAATCTAAAAGATCCATAAGCAAAAAGGTTAGTAATATAATCCATACCCAAAGAGAAAGACTACAAAATAGCAGGTTGTGAAAGAGAAGGCAATTTCCCATCAATTAATTAGATCTCAAGATGTTTTTCATTGCATATAGTACATAAAAGAATACCAAGATCTAACTTTTTCCAAAGCCTTGAAATTTGTTTAGATCTCCATTAAAGGATCATGGAATACAATTGATTGGAGCGGCCACAAATATGAAAGAAATTAATTTTCTCCTTGAGGATTTTCTTGCATAATTCCTTCTTAATTCTCTATCACACACATTCCACAGTCAAACTCATAGCTCATAGCTCACCCCAAAGGTTTGAGGCTTTGCAGATAAGTCAGATGGCAGACTTGGCTGGAGGTAGTGGTGAAAGGCAGAAGTGCAAAGATGATGCACAGTTTAATCTAGGGATAGAAAGGCTTTCAAGATAAAATGTGTGATCGTCAGCTGATGACTGGGAGTGTAATAAATGCTTCTTACAATTTACTAAAGTTTTGTTTTACCGTTATGGTGATTACATGTTTTACATGGAAACCTGAAGGAACATCCCTGGTTGAATATGCCCATTGTACCATGACTAGTGAAATGCCAACACTCATCTTTATACTAATCTGAGCACTAGATAGGTTTGTTGAGAGTAATTTCCCTTAAATTATAGGCTTAGCTACAGGCTATATTTTAATAATGAATCCTTATAAAATTCAACCAAGAGTTTCCCTATTATTTGGAATTTTCATATTTTCTCTTAAAAGTTATTTTTCTGGTTAACTGTTGCCAGTTAAAGAAACTATTAAAGTAAGTCATCTTATACTGGCTCATAAGTTTTAAATGCCTGAGATCTTTATTAATCAAGTACTAAAATAAGACATGTTTCATTTGTTTAAAAAGTACCATTTGCACTACAAACAGAAGGAATTCATATGAGTAGTGGTAATCATAATTTTTTCTTTAATGAGGGCTTTCTTAAGGATTTTTTTTTTAAAGTTTATTACAATAAAATATCACTGAACTTGTGGGAGGGAAAAAGGAATTGTGGTGCTCTTCTTCTGAGAGGGTCATCTGGGGAACAACCTGGGGATACAGCAGGAAATTTTGGTTTATGCTTAAAATCTTACAGGGTGTGAGATAAAATGAGTGTTTGGGAGCCATGGCTGCCATGAGTTTCTCACAGCTCTATGGTGCCAGTCCCTCACTGCTGCTCATTGCTGATTTTTCTGCATCAGCCTGGAGGTGTGTGGGTCTGGAGAACAGGACAGGAAGAGGGGAATTATTAGTCACCTCACATTAGGTTGTATATGACAGACTGAAAAAAATTATAGAGATGTTTTTAGAGATGTGGTCATGGTGTCACTAAAATGATTGGAATGACTAAGAAGGGTTCTATAGGGTAATTTCAGGTATTCTGGATTCTTACCAGACCATTTAAAAATACATTCAGAAATGAGCAATTAGACTTTGCACACAGCTCTTTACCTGTGATGACTGTGATTTTCTTGATATATCCCGGAGAGAGTCATAAAAAAATATTCTTGCACTCACCTTCCTGGGTAAAAGAATTTTTTATCTCATTGGTAGAGAAAAGATATAATAAATATCTTTTATTTATATCTGATAATAAATCATATATTCCTGATATAGCTGATTTAAAGAATTCAGGTCATCATTTAGGCTACTTATAAAAAGTTAGATTATCTGTGAATTATGAAGGATAAATTAATCTAGCAGGCACCAAATAGCACTGAAGAGGTTCAGAAGAAACTTGAGATGTTGTCAGATGTCCATGGACCCACCCCATGGTATGGATATAAAGCTCCAGGTACCACCTGAATAAATAATTTGGATGAGACTCTCCAGTAGAATACTCCTGCTGAAGATGGTGAAAGCCAGGTCATTAAAGGCATTTAATTTTGCCAAATATATTGCCTATGTATGCAGTCAGAAGTAAAAACTTGTTAAAGGGCGGCCCAGCCTGATGAAAGTAGGGCAGTAGAGGAGAGGGGGTATTTTATACTGAAAGTTTATGAGCTTGTCTGCTTTCACAGAGTAATGATACTAAGATATTTCCTTTAGTTTCCCCAGACACAGATCATGTACAGATGCAAATATAGATCTAAAAGTCTTGCTTGCACATACATATTTCTAACCAGGAGTATTTATAGAAGCCAAGGAAACTGAAATATTTTAAATTTTAATCCCAAGAAATAAAATATTGAAGGCAAATAATTCTCAGATGAGATGCAATTAATTTTACTGTTAAAAAAACCCAATTAATTTACCACACCATATTTTGGGAAGTCAGTTCAATGAAAGATTATGATACAAGATGATCAAATACTAATGGGTGAATACTCAGAAGTGTTTGTTAAAAATTATTTAGAGCTACCATTGCAGGAACAAGAGGGGTGTTTTGTTTACAACATGATCTCCGTGGAAAATATAATGCACATGCTCCAGCTGGAGCATCAGTGAGTTACCACACAGGAAGTTACAAAAAAGCTGTTACAATATTTAGGACTAGAGCAAATTATAGTCCTTTATCCCTACCATTTTCTTGGAAATGGCAATTATGTTCAGGTTTGAATCTTCTAATGAGCTAGAAACTCTTCGGTACCCTTTTGTCTGTGTGTTCTTTATTGTACTTCTTTTGTGATTGGACTTTTCTACTAGATTTTATAAAAACAAGCAAACATGAGAGGAATGCATTAGAACACTGTAAAAAGTTATACCTTGCTCATTAAATTCATAAGTGTAATATGTAAACAGAGCAGTGTTTTAGTTCATCCAAGCGTGTCTTATTTTGTAATGTCTGGAATCAACTTCAGTCATGGTTATGAGTTTGCCATCATGATTGGTAGCTGTACCTAAACCACACATACATTATGCAAGAGATCATTACTGGAAGTATTTAATTCACATGCTATGTTTCTCAACTAGCAAAGCAAAGGGATTCATTGGAGTGAAATGAAACTGAAACAGAGCACAGGCCTCAATGCAGCAAAAAGGAAAAAAAAAAAACCATAAAATCATTGCATGGCTGCAAGCCAGTGAATGCTCCATCACACAGTCATCTGCCTCCTCCTGTGGCAGTGGCCAAAGAACTCTATAAATTGTGGTCTCTGGGTTGGGTTCTTAAAGCTTGAGCTATGTGATACCTCTGACACACAACAGTGCTTCCTGCTGCTGTCACATGCCTGGCACAAGGCCTGGGGAGCTCCTTCCCTCTTAGCTCCAGCTTGAGATCCACAGAGGAGCTCCAGGGGATTTGTGGAATGGCACAATGGGCACTGCTGGTCCCTGAGCACCATCCCAAACTCCTCCTCCGTGGGCGGCCTGGGAATAAGAGAAAAGAAGGGGGTTAGGTTCATGTCAGGAGGTTTTCAACATCTCAGTAATTTTCAGTGTTCTACAAAAAGAGAAAATAAATTGAAGTTGAATTCTACAGAAACCAAGTCAGTCACTTGTCTCACTGGGCTTCATAGGACCATTAAATAGTAGTTACCGTCTGTAAAAATGCTTTTCCCCTGTTTCTTTTTCTATGAACTTACTGTCAATGTCACTGTTCTTTCCCTCCAAAGCAAACAAAATGATAATATTTTCTCTTATTTTAAGCCTTTTGGAGTCCTATTATTATTATTCATGTTATTCTTGATTTATATAGTCTATAACACTAATTCACTGTTGCTGAATCAAGGCTGGTTTACATATTTGCAGATCACTATAGTTTTCTTGCAAAAAGTCTTATGGACCCATAACTGCACATGCTAGTTATTTAGTTCAGATTGTATTTCAAAAGGATCAGGCTGCTCCAAAGCTCAGGTACTATAAATACCTCAAAAACACATCTGGAGTCAATATGCTTTTAAAAAGCATCAGGTAAAACTACAAAACTTTTTAGGGGAGAAAAGCAGAAGAATGACAATTGAAAGGATAAACTAAAAATACTCATCTGTTTCTCAGGGCTCTAGAACTATTTTGCTTGTTTACATTTCCAGGAAGAAAAATTCATTTTTATACCAGATTCAAAAAAAAAAAAAAAAAAAAGGAAGCTTATGCCCAAATAATTGAAAAACATGAATTAGTTCAGACAACAGAATGACTTTTAAAGACAAAAATTTGTTAATTATACATGTGTTGACTGTAGTTAATCTGACTGCTCTTTAAAATTGACAAATCTCTCCAGTATGTACTCAGATATTAAGAAAATAATTGTATTGTTTCCATTGTGCTTGGAAGTGGCTGTGTTTTATTTCCTCTGCACCATGGTTTTATTTCTGTTAATTTCTGTTAGAAACTTGCTTTTGAATTGCATGTAACAAATGCAAGGTTGTAGGCATCTCCTCTTGTAAAAACACGTTTCAATATCTAGTTTGGAACATGCAAATTTCAAAAAATATCAGGTGACTCTTTTAATGAAGTGCTTAGAAGGTTTTAGTGCATTCATTACACACAGTGAACTAAATGGCTGTGTTTGAAACAAGAGACTGTACATAAAAAATGCACTTTGAGGGTCAGAAATCTGTGTAGGTTCCTAGACTTACTGATGTTATAAGTTGAATGATTCTGGTTTGTGTCAGTGGGCAGGCTACAGATGTTGTTCTTGAGCTGGCATTTTCTCAGGCTGCCAAAAAGCATCTGCATCACTGGGCATGTTCTGTATATTAGAGTGAGAAGAGCAAGAGCTGCAGGACCTTTACTCTCTGCAGCTGATCACGAAGGACTCCGAGAATTTCTCTGCAGCCTCCTCAGAAATCTCATAAGAAATTAGAAGTAAGGATGGTCTCATCTGCAAACTGTACCTATTGCAAGAAACAGGATTAGTGGTAAAAAGTAGTAGAACAAGTAGAGCTTGGGGATCCTGGAAGAACAGAGATCCATATGGAATTTCTCAGCCTCAGGGAACCAAGCATACAGGTATTTTATGTCTTACGAGCTGGGGTGCTTTTTTCCCCCTTCTTTTGATTATGAAAGTTTGCCTTTAGCTGAAGAAGAGAAATTACTTACAAGCTTTTTGTAAACCTGGAACAAAAGGTTTTGAAGCTAGTGAAAAAGAGCAGCAATAATAAAATTATGAACTTATGATAGGCAGATAAATAGGAATAGTTGTAAGAAGAAATATATTTTAGTTAATAGCCATTTGTTCTCTGCTAGGACTTTCAAATAATTAGGTAGGAATATTATGTATTCCTATTTATAGGAAAATCTTTATATATAGTCTAAGTCAATAAGACTTTTGGCAGAGGGTTCAATAGCAAATGCCATTTAAAAAAAGTTTTAAGGTTGCATGTGTGAAGCAACAAGTTAGAGATCTATCTACTTGCAGTTTTTCATCTTGGGAATATATGTCAGAACTCAATGTAGTAATGATTTTCTATATTTTTCCTATGTCAGAATTTCAGAGGAAGAAGAAATTGAGTTATTATAGACTTCTCCATAATTATAAATGTAATCCATATTCAAGGATAAAAGAAATGGGGAGGAACTATATTGGGAAATGCTTATTAATCATGTTGGATTAGATTTATAGATATGCCTTTCATAGTGGAACATGATACACCAGTCAGTGGCTAAACAGTAGTTTAAATTGTGTTGTCCTAAATTTATAGTAAAAGTGGCAAATACAAGGTTTTTTACTCAGTTTTTTGCACATTTGCCCTGCTTTGCTGAGATGTTGGAATGACGTTTTTAGGTGGTGGAAATAAAACATGAACCCTCATTTTTGATAGTGTCTCTTTCAATTGTTCTATCAGAAATAAATAAAACATTATATAGCATTTATATGATCACTAAGTACAGCTGCATTTTATTCTGGTTAGACATGGACTAAAAACACTGAACACTGCAGAGAGATTTTGAACCAAGATTTTTGGTTTAATAAGAAGTGGGAAATTGGTACAGTGCCAGGGGAAAGATAATATCTAATACTTTATTATTTAGATACATATGTAGGTAGTTGTAATAACAATATGTTCAAGTTTTGTGCAGAAAAAAAATTTGACAGCTCTGTCTATAATCCTGTATGTATTTTCTGAACTGTACAGATATACCCAGGTATTAGTCATTAACTATTTTTAACCTTTACAATTATCAATACAGTAAAAAATACTGTACCAACCACATGCTTTAACCAGAAAGCTCTCTCTGCTTTTCTCCTACAGTGTGACAGAAACATGAAGGAAAATGAGCCACGAAAGCTTCACAAGTGATTCATTGCTTCCATCAAAGCAGTATAATTTTAAACTGTACTTTCATTTGTCTGTTCCCTGACAGGAGGCATTGTTGATAAGGACCTTCGTCACTACCTCAATCTACGGTTCCAGAAAGGTTCAGTGGACCATGAGCTCCAGCAGATCATAAGAGACAATCTCTACCTCCGCACTGTGCCATGTAAGTAGGGTGGAGATGGGCAAACCTGGCTTTTTAGTGGCAATAGACTATCTGGGTGAGTGCTGCTGAGGCCCTTTGGAATGCATGAGGAGGTGGGCTGTGGATAAAACAGCCTTCCTGTAAAGAGATTTATGGCTTGGTTCCAGTCTTTCACGTTACTGCTGAGAAATTCAGCTGTGCAGTGCTGATGTTTTCGTGGTGTTTTCAAAGTTGTAATTTCATAATGTCTCCATAATATTAATCTTATTTCTTCTGTAGTTTTAGAAAGCAGAAATTTAAAGATAAAAAAAAACCCAAACATTTTCTGGGCTGGTTCAGTGGATGCCCAACAGAAAGAGTTTAATCTGCCTTGTGTTTCACTTGTCCATTACTTAATAATACCATTGGATTTAGAATGCAATAGGGCAACAGAAGAAATATACAAACTAGATTTTGTTTGAATGCAACAGGCATGGCAATGAAAGTTTGTACTGTCTTGCATGTGTGTTTGTTGCCACATAAGTCAATATTCGAAATACTCTGAAACCTCTAAAATAACTTGTTGTATTGACAGTATTCAGCTATTTTGACAGTAGACATGAAATTAAGCAGAGGCATTCAAGCTGTGTCCAACTGTCAGGGCCATGCCTTTCAGAACAGATCTACTGGGCAGGCAGACAATATATCATTTAAAGTGGACTGAAGTTCCATTATTATTCTTCTCTCATAAAATAATTGCTTAGGAGACATAAAATGAGTCTTCTGGTTTAGCCAAAAAAAGGGTGCACTTTTGAACTTACAGGCTTGACACTAGAATGATAGGCAGAGGAAGGTATACTGAGTAAGTGTCTGTGCTATTTATATGGTAATGAGTGCATGCTCTTTGAAAGATGAGTTGTTGTCAATGCTACATGTATGTTTTTTCTTTCATAACATTAAAGAATGGAAGTTTGAAAAGCTCCACCTAAAAAAAAGTTGTTTGAACAATTCTCCTCCTTTTTTTTTTTTTTTAAGCTGAAGATAAAGAAATATAAAGTTATAATTTCAGGGGATCAGAAAGGAAGGTGGATGAAAACATTTAAAAATTATTACCTGTATGCAGAAAACAAAAAATGTTAAATTTATGTGAGATTTATGATGGATTAAGTTTGTCTGAAGATGCTGAGAAACATCATGGTAAGTACATGGGAAGTACAAAAAAGTTTTGAGACTAAATGCCACTTCCAAGGATGTCTAGGAGCATCATTAGCCTAAGTGTATACTTTCTATAACCCCGATCCATGCTCATTAGTGCCACAGGTCCAGGTTAAAGAAGAAGGAAAATAAAACAATATTGCAACTACTGCACACACATCATGTATGACAGATACTGTCTGTCAGCAATATGGGCACAATGAGTATTTTTTGAGGTTGTTTTGTTTTCATTCAAGGCAATAATAAAGTGTTCTCATGTGTGAAGTAAAATACAGTACTCACAGAAGCAAATTTATCATTCAAAAAGTAACACTACAACCACAAAGACTACAATTTGGAATCTATAAACAGTACAACCTTTTATTTCTGCTGTGGCTTCTCCATCTTCTGTGTCACTTTTAGGTGGTTAAATTCTTAGGTCATTACTGTATTACATAGTGAGCATATTTAACTAAGTAAAAACTACATTTTGAAATATAGTGTTGCAGATGGCAGGTGCTGAATTGCCAGCTAAGCTGGCATGTTCTTGGAGAGTGGAGGACTCTTTTCAGTAGTAGAAAAGACACAGTAAAAAAAAGCCAGAAAAAGCCCCTCCATAGTGCCTAATTGGCATATTTTCTTCAAAATGTTCTTGAAAATTCTATGAAAGTAATCCTTCTGAAAAGTGGGTATTTAAAAAAAAAAAAAGAAATTATCAAATGCAGACAGGGTGATATGTGGTTTAGCTAAAGGATTTTCCATAATCAGCCAAATAAAAAGACACCATCACATAGTTTCCAATGCAAATTTCCCCTCAATATATTTGTGGTGAATCTTTTTTTAAATGCAAGTTAACTCTGTATCCAGTATTCACGCCTAGGAGGGAAAGTGTTCTCAACTGTTCTCCTTTTTTCATATAACTTAACTAATTTTTGAATCACAAACTTACCTTTCAAGGGCACTGGTATTCAAAATCTTCTGCTCTGTGCAGTATTTTGTTTTTAGGTTTTGTACACAGTCTAAGAGTACTGGTTGGTACAGTTGGTACACTGTCCTTAGTATACATTTGTAATGTTTTACTGACTGTACCACTGCCCACAAGTTCACTTAATGAGTGCACTTAACTGTGAAGTTATTACAAATCTTGCAACAGATGCCAACACAGCAAAAGCAGCACTTGGTTTGTCAAGTTCTTGTGCAGAAAAATAGAGAGGGAAAGCCAACTGCAGGCATTTCCAATGACAAGGTTGTAACACAAGGTGGAAAAAAAACCCCTTAAAAATAGGTGGCAACATTTTCATTTTAAAACTGTGCCTCCAATCTTTGCTCTGTCACAGAGGCATGTTTGCCAGTAAAACCATGAGAAGGTTTATAGAAAGTCCTTGACCTTGAGTTTTTCTGTTCTTTGCTTTCTGGTCAAACTGGCAGCACTGACCCCAGCAGTGCAGTGGGGATGACCATGGGTTTCTCAGCCTTCTAGGTCAGATTAAGTAATTTTTCACTTGCATTGAGTGAGTGAGTATTCTCTGTGAAACCAGGAAGCAGAGAACTAATCCATACCTGTTTTAAATCAGGATAAGCCAACTCAAGTTAGACAACTGAACTAGTGTTTACTATAAACAAGATGAGGTTGGGCCTTGGACTCAACCCTGGCAGTGTTTAAAGCCAGCTGGAAAAGGCCTTAAACAGCCAGCTCTAGTGGGAGGTCTGTCCCAGCCCATGGTGGATAGTGTTGGGTCTAGATGATCTTTAAGGACTCTTCCAATACCTTAACATCCTATGATTCTAGATAAGAGTTTGAATTGTCCATCATACAAGTGTATATCCCTGTGTACACCAAAGAATAGATGGGCCAGAATCACATGATATGAGGATAATGGGTCAATTCTGCCCTCAGAAGTTGTAGCCCCTGGGAATGGGAAGAATTGGTTCGGTTTGTGATCCTTCCATTTCTGTTTTTGCTAATGCAGTGCCCCTTCCTACTAAATTAGAAATGACCGTGTAACCCTGAGAGTCAAATGCTACCTTCCATAAGTGTCACAGTTCTCAGTGCCATATGAAATGATTTTCCCTGCATTGCCAACAGGAATGATATGCATATATCCCAGGGCAGGATGTACAATTGTATTTGCAGCAGTTAAGATGCAGCCCTTAACAAGACAGTTTTGGGGAAAAGAAATTTCCTCCTTTTCCAGTTTCAGAAGACCTAGCTGAAGTTTGTGTCCTGCATTTTCTTCCCCTTTTTCTGTTGTGTAGGACTTTTTAGCACTTTTCATATCCTAAACTTACTCCTGGAGGCATTTGGGAGCACCAACCATTGTGGTTGTCCCTACTACACAGAAAAGCAGGCATGGTGAAAAGTGGTAGCTGTCAGCCCTGTCTGACACCATCCATCCAAATCTAGGGATCTGGAGAACAGCCACGGAACACACACAGGACTCTGAATGCTACAGGCAGACAACACCTTAATCATGCTGTGCTGTGTGCTCTTGGCAAACTGTAGTTGCCATGTGGGCAAGCAGCTTTCCAGCCTTCACTAATGTCAAAAGAGGTAGCTCTAAATTTGTGTCATAGCAGGAATAAAGCTTTGAGGAGACTACATCACAGGAAAGCAGTTTTGGTAGTGACAGCCATGGTCAGACCTGTCTCCTTTGATATGTCCTTCCCAGCAATTGCAAATTCCGTTTCTTTAAGAGCTGGCAAAATAGTGTAGCTGTGGTTGAAAATAGGATCTGTGTATGCTTCCTTTCCAGACAGGGAATGTGAAATGATGGTGGAAAACACTGTGATTAAACAGCATTGTAAAAAGTCAAGGACAAGCTGACAAAAGTCATCTATTAATTGGAAGAGATGCTTATTGATATCCTCTGGGATATAACCTCAGATTGACAGTAGCTCAGACGAGTTGTTCTATCCTGCTGCACCAAAGGAGGATGCAGCCCATGAATGCATTCTTCCCAGTGAAAATGGGGGGAAAAATAGCTTTAAAACATGAGGAAGCTTCCTTCCTAGTCTTTGAGTTTAGAAAAAAGGAACGATGTAAGAATAGAGAGGACTGGGCATGTGGATCAGCCTTGCAGCACTGGATGTTGCAGTACTACCATTAGCACAGAAATTGAAGGGAAGATGTTTTATTTAAGACATTTGTCAGAAGCATAGGAAAAAACTTAAGTTTGTACCCAAGCCATGTGCTGTGAGTAACCGCGGGCAAGAAATGGAATAATTATGAGCAGCAGTTGCCCACATACCAAATTGTGATAACAAATCCTCCTTTTTCTCAGGTTGCCTGTTGATGCTGTGGGTGCTCTGTGTCAGATTTGCACTGTACTGCAAATCTGACACCTGTGAACACTTAATGAGACACTTAAGTCACTTCTGCTCTGACTTGTTTTTTCCCATCTTCTGTGAATATTTAGATTTAGGTCATTTTGAGTCAATACAAATAAAAGCCTAATTTTCAAATATAGTTTCATTCTATTGTACTTTATTCTATTGTATTTTAGTATAGTCTGGTCTATATATAAATTTAACCCACATGCTGCAATATTGTCTGTGTACTGTTGAAGTGTTATCTTACAGCATGCTTATATTTGTTGTCTAGTCCTCTTCCCAGAAGAAAAATTACATGCAGTGATGTTTTTTTTTTCTGGGTGTTGGTTTTATTTATCATATACAGTAAAAGTAAAGCCATTAGCTTATATTTCTGTGATACTAAAGTAAATAAAATATGTTTATACTTGAAGCTGCAGGAGAATTCACACTTTAAAACCTGAAGAAATCTGCATCTACAAAGCAGTGCAAAATAAACAATGTCTTTCCCTCTGTCAGAAAAGTATAATATACTGGGAAACCTTAGTCATTCTTAATCTACTTCATAGGTACAAATCAGACATAAAGAACTTCTGGGAGTGTGTAAGACTTTCCTTACCCNCTGGCAGTGTTTAAAGCCAGCTGGAAAAGGCCTTAAACAGCCAGCTCTAGTGGGAGGTCTGTCCCAGCCCATGGTGGATAGTGTTGGGTCTAGATGATCTTTAAGGACTCTTCCAATACCTTAACATCCTATGATTCTAGATAAGAGTTTGAATTGTCCATCATACAAGTGTATATCCCTGTGTACACCAAAGAATAGATGGGCCAGAATCACATGATATGAGGATAATGGGTCAATTCTGCCCTCAGAAGTTGTAGCCCCTGGGAATGGGAAGAATTGGTTCGGTTTGTGATCCTTCCATTTCTGTTTTTGCTAATGCAGTGCCCCTTCCTACTAAATTAGAAATGACCGTGTAACCCTGAGAGTCAAATGCTACCTTCCATAAGTGTCACAGTTCTCAGTGCCATATGAAATGATTTTCCCTGCATTGCCAACAGGAATGATATGCATATATCCCAGGGCAGGATGTACAATTGTATTTGCAGCAGTTAAGATGCAGCCCTTAACAAGACAGTTTTGGGGAAAAGAAATTTCCTCCTTTTCCAGTTTCAGAAGACCTAGCTGAAGTTTGTGTCCTGCATTTTCTTCCCCTTT
>VZTR01016004.1:131575-146405 GCA_013400775.1 Chaetops frenatus | reverse complement strand
GATCTCTGCTGGGCAGCGGCCGAAGCTGCTGCAGACTTTTCCCTGTGAGAAGGGAGGCAGGGGCTGCAGGATCTCAGCAGCCAGGCCAGGATTCAGCTGTGGCAGGATCTCAGTTGTGCCCGGCCCAGACGAGTGGGCCTTGCTTGGCCTGGCCTGGCCCGGCCCCGCAGAGCCAGCAGTGCATGGCCAAGAGGGCCTGGCCTGACCTGGCCCAGGCCAGCCCCACTGGGCCATGCAGGCCCCCTGTTACCTGTGCAGAGGTAAGATGAGAACCCTTGCCCCAGGATAGAAAAGATAGAAGCAAGGGAGAGATTCTCAGGCTTCTCCTTTTTTAAATGTGAATCACAGAGGTGTATTCAGCTTCTTAAGTGGCTAAACAGTGTCCATCTCAGAACTAGCCAGCTAATTGGTTCTCTCAGGCCTGAAGGAAGTCATCAAGTTCCTTGCAGGGAAAAATCACTTTTCAACCCACGACACTTAAGGTAAGCTGAGATGCTCTAAATATCTGTGTTTTCTCTCAGTCTGGAGAAGATAAACTGTCAGAGATGGTGGATTTTTAACTGAAGAACAACTGAACAGTGAACATGGAACACCAACAGCTTTCCTTAGAAATTCAGAACAATATCAAAAAGAAAAAAAAATTGTGTAAAAGAATCAATATTCTGACCAATTAAACTACTAAATATATTTGCATCATTGAACAAAAAGGTCCAAAGTCAGTTTTGGCAGGATGTGCTTCTTCTGGTTTTGTTTTTTTTTTTCCTCTTCTGGGGCTTTCATCTACAACCATAACAAAAGCAAATCAGTGGTAGTGAGGATGGACATCCTCATGAATAGATCATCTGGTACATACTGAGAAATTCATGTGAATTGGTAAGCACTTGGCCAAGTCCACCAAATAAACAGCTTCTCCCATTTATGTCTCTGAAGTGCACCTGCAGTTCAGTAGCCTCCTTACACCAGCTGGAGCCCAGGTCTGTAGCATACGGGCAAAAGGGACATCCTTCATTACACCGATACAGAGCGCAAGGAATGCCCCTTTATTAAAATCTATGTCTACCTTTCTAGCATTCTCAGTTCCATAGACACGTCAGAGGACACTTATGATTGGTTACAAGCAGTTAGCAATATCATTGGCTTTAAAATATAGTTCACGAGCTCTTTCTAACTCTACCATTGGTTGCCATGATGTCGTAAGCATCTTGCTGTCCAGGTCTTGTTTTTTGCTGAAGCAAGCTTTCCTAACTGCTCAAAGCTCTGTTGTGTAACTGCCTTTCTCAATATGCTTTTTGTCCTTTGTCTTTTCATGCTCAAAGCTCCATTGTTTTACATATCCATAACTCTAATTGATACATAACTTTAGTTTCTCACATTTCTCACAGCAGTTTCTTGCATCTCTCACAGCTCCAATTGAGCATAGAAAATCCCTACACAGGTCCTTCTTGGTTTGTTTGGACATCGTGCTCCGTGCCACCACTCCATTCATTTAAAAAGGTCACTAAGTATATTAATGAGACTATACAACTTTAGGTCTTTTTTCAAGATTTAAGATTTTTCCCACCTCTAGAGAAGAAGGCACACCTTCTTGGTGTCTTACAAAAGAGAGAATTTCAACCTTCTGCACATAATAAGCCCAGGTCAATGGACATACATCCATGAATGTTTTAGATTCAAAAGTACCCTGGCTAGAATAAATCCCTTTGAGAAGAAAAAATTTTAGAGAATGAAGATTACAGAGGTGCTATAACACCTGAAGAGGTGCTTAAGACCTGAAGAGTGAATAAAACTTTGGTTTCATAAGTAGGGGTGAGATTGATTTATAATTTACTGGCTGAAAAACTGTTATGAGGAAACTCCTTTTTTGCAAATACTTTGCTTTTTATTTTCCTGTATCCTGAGGATACTGCTGTCCTGGTTTTGACCCATTACTGTTTGTCAAAACTTTATATTTCTCCTTTATCTCCAGATTTTGATTCTACCCAATGCATTTTTCTTTTTCTAATGTATTACTGTTATTAACACATAAACCTCTTGACTAGCTATCAATCTATTATGGATTATTCAAATAATTCTGTCAAATTTATTTTGTTGAGTCTGAATAGAGAAGCTTTCTTACTGTGGAGATGGCAGAAATATATTTTGGTTAGAAATAAATCATTATAGTGATGCAGAGGTTCCAGACCTCTGTATTTCAAATGAAAGCAGGGATCTGGATTTAAATGCAGAACAGTGTTGTAATTTTAGCTTTAAATTCTTGTCTTTGAATTTTAAAAGCCTGGCATGGACATATAATACAGGGTCTAGAAAACACTATACTTTCAAGTTAAGAGATTAGATTTTTTAGTTCTAAACTTCACAATAAATTACATTTGCTATTTTACAATGTGTCTTTGTTGAAACTAATCGCTAGTATCTGTTATCCTTTGCCAAGATATTGTCATAGTGTATCATTTTATATGCAGGAAAGCACAAAATTCACTCTAGGCTGCTGAAGGTGCAGTCTCCACATGTGTTCTAGTGGCCTTTAGCTAGTGACAAAATGCACACCAGCACTCGCTTTAACTCATCTGTAATTTCTGTTTCCCATTTTTGATTTTTACTTTTTGTTGAGCTTTCTTTTTCAACTTGGTACTGCTGTGATTTCTTCAACTCATATTGGTACTGACTTGAGTAGATGCTTGAGCAGTTATTTTATTTGGCATTTGTTAATACAGAGAAACCCAGAAATGTCTTTTTTTTCTTTCCTTCTTTTTTTTTTTTTTTTAAGTTTTAAATCAAAACCACTCTACCCCTTCCTGCAAAAATTGTGTATTTTTTTTCTGCAGAAGAATCTGGGGAGCCCTTCCCGAAAAGCTTGATCACAGGTGTGTCAGAAATCCTGCAGTAAAGCTCTGCCCTGCTATGATCCATTCATTTCACAGGACACTTCATTTAACTGGCAAATGCACATTGCATTGTACACCTTTGTGAAGAGCTCTTCAAACCCTGAGAACAGGCTGTCATGTAATTACCTTTAATTCATTGGGAATTGTATGCTATGGGGGCACTCAAAATGGTGATTTGGCAAGATTTCCTTTCCTTTGTAGAAGTTACTTTTATATACAATATCCTCGTAGTAGCAGCATCTATTAAAAAATTATTTTGTTCCCTTACAGATGTCCTGCTTTGACTTTCACTAAAATACTGAGTGGTTCTGAGCCTGCACACGTTGTTGGCTCCATATTTCTAAACCCTGGCTGACTCCCTGCTTGGAAGGCTCCTGGTTTGGTGTCTGACTCTGAGTCTTCCATAACTGGTCAGGGAAAAGAAGCTTATGACTTCAGGCTGTGGCTTTTACACAGGTTGCAGAAGCTGGCTTTAGCCAAAGCTGATGCTCAGGGCATGGAACCTTGTAACTTTAGTCCATATAATAAGCAAGGCACATTCCCAAGTATACTTCAAGGTTTATGGCCTCTAGATAAGCTAGTGCAGCTACCTTCTCTAGGATAAAAATCAGACTGGTCTTTTGTTTCTCTTTTTCTCTCTTCTGAGTCCTGTGAGGACATGGTGAAAGGTACAGCTGAGTAGTGAGTCATTCTTCTATTCAGGGTTTCATTCAAGGAATGTGTGAAATGTGAAGTTCCCCATCAATTACCAAAGATTGTGTATCATGTAGAATGAAGCTTTCTGTAATATATATTATCTAATCTTTAGTTTATCTTTGTGTACTTCAAAAATAATTATTATTTCCTATAAAGCTTCAAAACTTGCCATGAGATCATCAGTAACTTTTATCTACATTACAGATGCTTCTGTACTTGTATTAAGAGTTGGGCACCAACAAAGTATTATTTAAATATACAGTTAAAATTGCACTGACTCAGAAACATGGCACTTGGAGCCAGAAACAATTTAGCAATATGGACTGTAAACTGTCAGAGAATAGTTGTTGTTCTGTTTTTGTACTTTATAATGCAATGTCCTGGAAGAAAGTGATGAGTTTTGGAGGAAATCCTTCCTTTCATCATCCTCACAAAAGGAGAGAATCTAAATACTCCTTTCCTGTCGTCCTCAATTTGCATCTCCCAACTGTGGTATGTCTGGTGGGTTTTTGCAGAGAGTTTTAATTTTCAGAATCTTCTGAGTAAGATACAAGGTTATTTGTGTCCTGCATCAGAATTGTTCAGTCTGAACTGGAGAAATCAAGTGGAAAAAAACCCAGGATATCTGAGGGATTTAGTGGTGACCTTGCTTTCTCTAGCTTACACATTTAAAAACAATATTAGAAGTCCACGTGGCACTCCGTTTCTAAGAGCATTTCCCCTACACAGTTGAGGAAAGTAACCAAGCTCTAAGTTTTGAAAAATTTATTTCTGTTAAGTAATTCCTACTTTATTTAAATTCTTTTAAAATTCTGAAAAAGCAGTAAAGTCTAAAAGAAAAGAGAAGGCTTCTGCAAGATGCAATTATATTGTCTCTCTTTGTCCCTCTTTATTAAATGTGGAAGATTTGAGCAACAATAATAAACATGAGAAAATGTTAGTTCTTGTATAATCCTCCATTAGCATCATAAAAGAGAATTCTGAATAAAGATTAAAGGTTTATTTTTTAAAAAGAAAAAGGCTTCCAATTTAAGTTCTCTCTTCTACAAAGCAAGGAAGCTTGAAAGATGAACATGAAGTAAAATGGAAAAGCAAAGCAGAAGGGTTTGTTCAACAAGGGAAAGTGACATAATCTGTACAAGGGATGGGGCAACCTTGGATGCACAGACAAACAGCGGAATGAGATGCTGGAAAGCAGTGCCACAGAAAGGGACCTAGGGTCCTGCTTGATGCAAAATTAAATATGAGTCAGCTCATTAGTCACTGCACCCTTCTAATAGTAATTTTTACTGAGTTTGGAAACACAGAGCGTTGCTGAGGGCGTGTGTTTAACTGCATTGTGGCCAGAAGCCAGATCATGCTCTCATAGGGAGGCAAAAGCTTTCCTGACTTGGGCAAGACCTTCCTGAGGATCACAGTGTTGTTGCCACTGTTAAGGACACATTATATGATAAACTGCAGTGTAAAGTGCAAAAACTGTGTTCTTTCTCTGCTTTGGAAATGTCTGTGGTCATAAACTGTTACCAAAGACTAGGCAGCAATTTTAAGAATTTTAAAAGAATAATGATGGTTTTAGAGAGAGACTAAGCTCTGAGCAAAAAGTGCACCTTCTATCCTCCCATGGAGTGACACCTCACAGGTCTAAGGGTACATGACACAGTATTAGACAAACCAGTTATTATTAGAGACTGTTATTATTATCTGTGAAGCCATTTGGGTGGTGAAGGGAATACCAAAGGTAACTGTAGAAGGTAAATTTATAAACTTTTCTGTGATAAATTGAGACCTTTCTATGGTTTCCTGACTTTTGTTGATAGTCAGTCTGAAACCAGATCATTGTTTTAGACTGAAGATCATCTTAAATCCAGTTAAAAAATACGTGCAGTTCAAAAGAAAACTATTTGTATTTAATTTCTTGAAGTCTTTTCTGATGTGATTACTATTTATTTACCCATTTCTGCTCTGACCAATCTTAAGAGAAGGAAGAAAACTACCACCTTAGCTTGGCTTAAGCAGTGAAAATAAACTGTAAGTCACCTGAGGGATGATTTTAACCCACTGGGTAAGGACATAAGGAAAATTACATAGGAAGTGTACAGAGGAACAGTCATAACTTGGAGCACAATTTTTACTGTTCAAGTGAAATATCATGAACTTCCCTTGAGTTTAAGTGAGAATTAATTTCATTCTCTATGTCCCTTGTAGAATTTTGTTAAATTATTGCAGGCCTTAGCTTTCTGCAGGTTAGAATATAATGCACCTCTTCCCTAGACAATACAGTGAGCTTTATAGCAGCTTAATTTTCTTTCATTATATGGTTCCATGTAGGACCTATAAAGATGTGATCTTCACAATGCTAACAATCCTTCAAAGCTAAAGCTTGAACAAATCAATGTCTTCTGGTCCATTAAACTCAAGCACAAAGCACCTCACGTTCCTGGACAGAAGGATTAATAAGGGTGTAAGAGTACACAGAAACAAGAAAATAGTGAGTAATTATGGAAAATAGACTCAACCTGATTATTTCAGAAGGCATTCACAGGAGGCTCTGTAGTGCTCTGTGTTCTCCCGCTCCACTTTTATTCTACTGCAGATCATGGCATAAGATTGAAAATATATTTTCTTCTTATTGTGTGGTCCAGCAAAGGTATTTTAAATGGGTTCACAGAAACTGCTTCTAATTTAGTGCCAGGGCAATGCAGAAAGAGAAGAGGGATTTTAGTGAGAGAGAGGAACATTTACAATTTGTTGTTCTGTTTTTTTGATTCTAACCATGTATGCACCTCGCTGTGCAGAGCTGCTCTGTTCCCCATGGTTGTGTGCTGTCCCTGCTCAGATAGTATTGTGCAGCACTGCAGCATGTGACAGACTGAGAAATCTGTCTCTGTGCAATACTCCATGTGGTGCTGTAGTCTCCCTTCATATCTCTGTTCTCCTTTCATACCCCAAAGAGACATCACAGAAAACGTGGGAACACAACTTCCTTGGCCAGTATGGAGTGTCCTCACTAACAATGCACAGTCCTAAGCATTTCAAGGTTATGGCTGTGTCTGTGCTAGAAAAAACAGGTGGAGACTAATGGAAAATAGTGACCCTCTAGGCTGGTGGGAAGGGATTTCTTTCCCTTCATCTCCACATATAAAAACATATGATGTAGTTAAATGTTCCATTTCTTTGTCTGCACCACTACATCAATCTCCTACAGAAATGTACTTCCAAGCTGATTTACCAATGACAAGTACTTCCAAGTTTAAGATAGGAAAACTGATTCTGAATGATATAGCCCAATTTTCTCTTCTGGAAGTTGAAGAATACCACAACAATTTGGCAAATATTATTCTGCATTATTCTATCATGGCAATATTTATTATAAGTCCCTTAGCACACATAGATTTATTTGAAGAGGCTTTGGGGGTTTGGGTGGGATTTTTTCTTTCTTTTTTTTTTTATTTGGTCATTTAGTTGTTTGGGGTTTTGTTGTTGTGCTTGTCTGTTTTGGTATGGTTTGGGTTTTTTGTTTGTTTTTTGGGGGGTTTTTTTGGTGGGGTGTTTTTTTTTGGGGGGGTTTTTTTGGTTGTTTTTTTGGGGGGGGTTGTTTGTTTGGTTTTTTGTTTGGTTTTTTTTTGTTTTTTGGGTTTTGTTTTTTTTTTGTTTTTTTTTTCTTGTTTTTTGTTTTTGGTTGTTTTTTTTGGTTTTTTTTTTTTTTTTTTGGTTGGTTGCTTGGTTTTTTGTGTGTTATATTTAGCATTAGTTAAAATATGGTGTCGATTAAATAGGTGTCAACTTTTTGGTTTTGTTATCATTGTCCTTGTTAGATTTGGGATTCTGGCCTGCTCCTTTGTTAAATCTGGGCCATATACTGCTCCTCCTTCTGTATCACTAAAAAGCTTGACCAGAACAAAACAATCTCAGCCCTATAGTGTGGAAGACACCAGCAGTAAAGAGTTCACCTTCACCTTTCTCTCACCCTTCAGCTCCACAATAATTTCTGCAGTAGCATAGGGGAGGCACAAATATTGATAATCAGTCTTTTCTCACTTCATGGGTTCCCTCCTCAAGGCCAGGAGTACATGAGCATGACTTGTCTTTTTTGGCTCTGCAGGCACCAATATCACTCTTCTAAGAATTTGAGCTTGTTTGCTGTCCACAGAGGCAATGATTTGGTTGTTTAAATGTCACTGTATCCAGTAATGCTGCAGTAATATTGTTGATTGGGTAGAATCCTGCTATCATATATTTTTCATGGCTAACACTTGAATGTGGGTCAGGATCCTGTAAGATATTTCAGATGAGTAATGCCAGGAAAGTAAAAGTAATTGTTATTAGAACTATTTGGTGATTTGAGGAAGCAGGCTATTTTACATGAATGCAAAGAAAAGGAGTTGGCAATCAGATAAACTCCTTTTTAACATCTTAATTTTCTTTTCCATTTCATCTGTTTTATTTTTTTCTCCTAAATGGTATTATTCAAATGAAAATTCAGTGCATGACAACTAAAGCATGCCTAACAATTATATTTCTTTTTAAAAAGGCTGACTTTTCTATTTATTCCCTGGTGCTTCAATCTGTGAAAATGTTATATTAATTATGATATATGCTGTTCCCTGTTGATACTGCCTGCAGTTATGCAGTTACTGTGTTCATGCATGTTGAGACAATGCAATTCCTTCATGAATTGCAGATGTCAAGGGATCCATACATCCTTGGTGGGCCACACACAGCCCCTTTTAAGATCAAGGGCAAAAGTGTAGTGCTCACAAGGACTTTGGTGGAACAGGGGACTTGGAAGATGTCAAGAGCTGTGCCTTACTGATGTAAAAGCTAGATTAGATCTGCAGGTAGAACTCTTCTCATCCTCATCTGCAACTTGTTCTGCACCAATATCACTCTGTTATTACTCTTAAGAGTTTCCACTAGTCTGAATACACACCAGCAACAATTTCTCTGCTGATGTAAATCAGTATAACTTCATTACTGTTGGGGATTTTCAGAAATTAGCACAGTTTCAGGCTTTAACCTTGTTATGATAGCCAGGAAACATCAAGTTCCTTTTCCAAAAGATTACCAAATGCTACCAGCTCTGTGGATGTTACTGATGTAGATTGGCACAACTAGCTCTGTTCAATGTTGAGCTAAATATGTTCTTGAAATGTCAAAATAATTAAAGTTTTGTAGCATTTTTCTGTAAAGACTTGTAAATTGCTTTGTTCTCCTGAATTACAAAATAAATTAGCTAAAAGTTTAATCACAGAACTGTAAAAGGTTTCAAATCTGAGAAGCAGGAGCAGCTTCATTGTTTACTTTAAATAATGTGCTTTTATTGTCATTTACATACTTTAAAAACAAACAAAAAAGTCCAAGACCCAGTGCTCACTCTAAGGTTTAAATTAAGAAAACTGTTTGCATTCATTTTTATGTTTTTAAAATAATTCACTTTTGCAGGCTAATTTTGCAGCACATTGAAGATTGTTGTAATTGCTGCCTAGGAGGAGATACCTTTGCCAAGGTCGTTTCTGTCACTTCTCCTCATTTATTTCTTTAACCTTTACCTCTGAGAATAAATGTCATGTTGTGGCTTAAGCACTACTATAAGCAATAGCATGCCTGAGTGCAGCTGTAATTGAGGACCTACCTATTCTTCCCTTTGCAAAATTGGTGGAGGCTTCACAGCTAAACCCAGATGCTCTGATCACAATTAGAGGCAATGTGGAAAACTGCAATTCTGTATGGACTCATTTTCATAAACATTGTTTTCATGGGACTATTTAAGCCCACATGTGTTTCTGAAAACAGAAGCAGAGCAATAAGACCCTGTTCACATAGGCAAGAGGTATTTATTTTCTTGAAAGAAAGAAAGTATATACTGGAGTGAGACAGTGTCTTTTTATGACAAGAGGAACAAGATCAGATTTCACCTTACCATTCTTCTGAAGAAATCCAAGATAAATCAAGACTTTTTGAGGAGCAAATGTAAGTCACAGGAATCAATTACTTCAGTAACAATTTATGGGCCAGGAGTGACTTCTGTAGAGAAAGAATTCAGGCTTTTCCAGGTATTTTCACAACAGCACAAGCAAGGTCAAAAGAGGTGAGAGTTAGCCAGGACCACAGTTTGGTAAAGACCTAACTTAGAACAGAGGCAAAGAAAAGGAAAATGGAAAGAAATAAAAAGAGCTGACAGTGATTGATGATTAGATCACAGAGATGAGATTCAACAACTGAGATCTGATCTCCTGGAATAAATAGCTATATAAACAGCCTTTTGTTCAGAGGAAAGATTGAACTATATCTTTTAGACTAAAAGGACTGGAGATGTAAAAAATATGTTGCAGCATGGCTCTTGAAGTCAGTAGGATGAGTGTGACAAGTTGAGGAGCACAGAAAGAATGTGAGGGGAATAGACAGGTGGTGAATGGAGTTGGTGTAGGGCTTAGCTGTAAATGGCACAAGGGAAGATGGCATTAAAAAAATCAGAAGGAGTAGGGCATATACAGCAGAAGGACTTCAAAACAGAATCTTTAAGGTTGGAAAAGGCCTTTAAGGTCCTCAAATCCAGTCATTGACCCAGCACTGCCACGATGTTCACCACTAAACCATATCTTCGAGTGCCATATCCACACGTTTTTTAAATACTTCCAGGGAAGGTGACTCCACTATCTTCCTGTACAGCCTGTTCCAATGTTTTTCCATAAAGAAATTTTTTCCAGTATCTAATATAAGCCTCTCTTGGCACAACTTGAGGCCGTTTCTTCTCATCCTGTTACTTGTTACCTGGGAGAAGAGACCAACCCCCTTCTTGCTTCAACTCCCTTTCAGGGAATTGTAGAGAGCAAACTCCTTTCCTCCAGGCTGAACAACCCCAGTTCTCTCGGCCACTCCTCATCAGGCTTGTGCTCCAGACCTTGCAGCAGCTCCATTGCCCTTCTCTGGACATTCCAGCATTTCAATGTCCCTTGTAGTAAGGGACCTAAAGCCTAACATGGGACTTGAGGTGTGGCCTCAGCAGTGCCAAGTACAAGGGAACAAACACTGCCCTGGTCCTGCTGGCCACACTGTTCCTGTTACTAGCCAGGATGCCATTGGCCTTCTCATCCACCTGGGCACAGTGCTGCATCCTCAAAAGGGAACAGACATCTGCAGCCTGGCCCAGCTCAGGATGGGGATTGTAGGAAAATCAGAAATTTGATTGAGGGACAGCAGCTGCCCAAGTAGTGCCTGATGTGTGGGTATGTTGATGAGACATTAGATTCCTCTTGGAAGTACTGGCTGGATGAGATCTAGTGGGTGCTCTGGCGGGCTGCAGGACTAGTGCAGGCATCAGGCAGGGCAGTGCAGCCCTCCTCAGGTTGTGCATGAGCTCTGGTGCCATTCCAACACCCTCCAGGTCCCTCCCCAGACTGCAGGCAGGGTGAGCCTGCAGTTGCACTCGTTCATGCTGCTTTTCTGCATTAGGACTGAGAACTAGGAGTGTGTGAGATGAGGCTGCCCAGTGATCATGAGTTCAGAGAAAGAAGCAGGGAAGATGGACAAGGGGGGAACGAGGTTCTCTAAGGTAAATGAAAATATGAGGTTATATTTTTCACAAGACTGCTTGAAGCAGCAAAACTGTGGAGAAAGTAATGTGTGACAGGATTATTAAAGATTTAATTATAAAAGAAATAAGAAAAAACATGAATTAAAACTGTTAAGCTATGACATTTTCTAATTTTAGTGCTATGGTTTATAAGTGTAGTAATTTCCTTCTGTTGTAAGTTACAGTATAGAGATAGTCATAAAACATTTTTTAATTTTTTTCCTTGCAGGAAATGATAACATTTTAAGGGGAACTTGAAAAAAAAAAAATCATTTTACTTTTTCTCTGCTTATGGAAGTGGCAACACTAAACAGTACCTGGGAAAAAAGTTGTTTTCAAGCTCACTTAAATGTAAAATAACTACAGCTCTCAGTAAATGTGAAGACTGAAACAATTTCTACATGGAAAACCCAGTATCGGTTTAAATATTAAAAGAAAAACTTTAGTTGGCATTTTCATACTTTCTTACCATAAATTTGCACTTTTTTCAAATCTTTAATTAGTTTTATGCAATAATTCTGATGTTGTTTGAGGAAAAAATAATAAAATACATGTTGGCAGTGGCAGCTAGAAACCTTGAGTGTTACAGAAAATAAATATAATTGAAGAATCTAAAAAAATTGAAAGCTTGCTTAGAGCATATCTAGCCCAGTGTTCATAAAATTGAGATTATGTTGTTTATGTACAGCAGTTCTGTAAAGCTTATGTGAGTCATGAAATAATTAATAACATATGAGAGAACTAGTTCCTGATCTTTGTGTCAAACGGGCTTTTAGGTATCAGCTGGAAAAGTCAGTAGCACTCTTCAAAAAAATGAAATGGAGCTATGTCAAAAGAGAAGAAAAAAAAATAATTTTTTGCTGTCAGTTGATGTTGATTATATTCTTTTAATCCCGAGCATTTCTCCAGGGTTTCTCTTAAACTCAGAAGCATCTGAGATGCATTGTGAGTGCTGGGGTAGTTCAGAAATACATTGCAATGATATCCTTTTCTAAAATGAGAGATGTTTTTGTCGAAATGATAGCATGAACTAAGCTTTCAAGGAGTTTTCTCCACTCAGCAGTACTACACAGTGTTCCTTACCAAGAAATGTCCATGAACTTACAGTCAGAGCTGCTCAGACATGTCCTGGTCCTGTATGACTCTTGTGAGGGACCAGGAATGGCACCAAACTCTGCAGGAGGGAATTATTTGGAAATAGGAGATGTCCCTTATGAGATATGAGATGGTTTTGACCAAATTGTTTCAGTAAAGAAGACGGCTGCTTAAAAAAAAAAGCTTTAGATTTAGTTTATTGTATCTTTAGATGCTTAAAACTTTCTAGATTGGCTAAATATTAACAACTAAATCAGTCAAATCTTATTCATTAGTTGGCCTTTACCTTTGGTTCTAATATATGTGTCTCTGCTTTTCTTGACTCAATATATTAGCATTTGAGCAAAATAAGAATGTGTACATGTAAATAGTTTCTTGGTTTTGGGGTTTTTTGTTTTTTTTTTTCAATAAGTATTTTTAGTCCCACCTTCACAAGTTAAAGGCAGGAGCTGGAACAGCTTCCTGGTAATGACATGTCAGAAGACCCAATAGAAGAATATTCTTGAAAAGGTATTTTTTGTTCGTTTTAGTCACAAAATGATTCTGATGTAACAAGGGTGTGCAAATTAATGAACAGTGAAATTATTTAAACATGTTTAATTTAGTTTAATTGGAACACAAATAAGTGATCATGAATGCGGTGGTTTCTGTTATTGGCAAAATTCAAGCATCAGTTCACTGCAAGAAAGATAGGTAAAGTAGGAGCAAATTGAAATATGCTGATTTCAAATGCCAAAAATGACACATGAATTTGACCAAGAATTTTATGATGGATCTAGAGATACATGCTGTAGGAAGTTAAGGTAATCTTGTAGTTGGAAGGGAAAGTCATTTAAGGTTTAAAAGTATTTTTTTTCATTTTAGCATGTCTCTCTCATCCTATGCATGTCTCTTTCTTCATATGCAAACTTAATGAAGTCACTAAACATTTGCTGCAAAATCATTTTCTTCATAGACAAACCAAGAGAAACAAATAGCCTTTGTAAGTTTCTTGTGAAGGCAGATGAATTAAGACTCATTAAATGATTTCGTATCACCAAGTGTAGTGTGAAATGGAACATACTGTCAAGTAAAATGTATTTAGTTAGTATTGGCAAAATCAAAGTCTAAAAAATTACTCAGATCTTAAAAAAAACCCTCTCCAGGTAGATTTTAGATAGTGACACATTACAACACCCAGTTGTTTTCGGTTTTGTTTCCACCCTCTTTCTGTAATAATTTCTTGCCATGTGTTTTAATATAAGTCACAATACATATGCACTATAATTCCTGAGCAGGGTGGGGTTTCTTTAAACCCTAAATTTGTAAGACTTCACAATATTGTGGGAAGACTGGGATTTTTTTTATTATTTTTGAATTAAAAACATGATTTTTACTTTAATGGTTATGGCTAATAAGCATATGATTTCATAGCTTTCAAGAGGGAGAACATTTATTGAGAAAAATGCTAAAACATTCCTTATATGAGTAATCACCTCAGCTTCCTGGTATTCTTGTCCCATGAAAAGAGCCTGGGGGGAGGAGGTATTTCAGGTCTATATTAGGTAGTTGATTTTGATGTTTTTTTGTAGAAGGATGGTGAGAAAAAAAGATTAAAACAAAAACAAATCAAAAAATTTTAGACCTGCTATCAATACAGATCTAGGCCCATGAATAATCCATAGCTCAATATTAGTTTTGTCTTATAGAATTCAGTTAAATGGAAATTCTGCAGGATATTTTACCAAGGCCTAGTTATTATTATCTCATACTCAATTCTGAGTTAAAGATTTGAAATTAAGTTTGTTGATTGTAAGTTTGTTATAGGCCTTAGTGGATTTTTACTTCAACTGAGAGTATCTCTGATTCATTTAATTTCTTGTTTATAATTTTAAAAATGTAAACAGAGGTTGATAGAACTGTTCAAAGTTATGGATTCATTGTGTGTTTGTTGCCCTGAGAATGTTTTATGAAATATCCAGTCACTTGCACATTAAAGCACAATTTCTATGAACAAAAAGCTTTCCTGTTTGTTTTTGGTAATTTGTGTTGAAAAATAATGCTTAGTCTGTAGATAAAAACATCTTCAGTTGGGCTGTAGCACACAAAACATTATAGCTAACTCAATTACTTAGATGTCAAGGCCCTCAATTACACATTTATACTTTATGAGAAAGTAACAGCTAAGAAAATATGAAGTATCATTTCAATGGTGTCCACATATATGGGAATTAAGCTCCAAACGTCCATTTTCAGATAATGTCTCATAGCTTTCCATTCAGCAAGTGCTGAATTAATAGTGTTTTGATCAATGGGGTAAGAAAAATGCCAGTCAGTTCCACAAAGAAAGTTCACCTTTCATATTTTTCCAGTTTTACTTTCTCCTTTGATAAGAGAAGCTAAGAGTGCGTGACTCAACTGAACACAAATAAAGCTAAAACAGGGTGATGCAAACAGGAAACAAGAAAACAAAACCAGACTGAAGGATGCAAATAAGGACAAAACAAGTCATGTATGTCACATATTAAAGCGTATACTTTTATTATTTACAGGTTTTATCCAAATATGTTCTTTCTGAAAAAAGCGAGGAGCTGTACTGAGT
>VZTR01016004.1:117269-130100 GCA_013400775.1 Chaetops frenatus | reverse complement strand
TTCACAAGTAACACTAATAATAGCAAATATAGCTCATTTTAGGAGAAAAACACGTTTCAGGAAACTATTTTTTATTTGCTCACGTCTTTAGAAAGGAAAACTTAAAATAATTTTGAAGTGGTGACAAAGCAAAGTCAGAGAGATAAATAGAAAATGAGAGAAAATACAGCAAAAAGGGTTTAAAAGGTCAATATAATCTGAGATCTTCAATGGAGTTATTGACTTTATCAGCAGAGGAAATGCACCACAGAATTAATCGATCTGTAATTCATGTGATATTTGGTATGGAAAGATGAGCAAGAGTAAAGCTGCTGTATAGTAGATTGGAAGACCTCATCTTAAATTTTTAGTATTATTTTGTGTGTTCAAGAAGAATGTAAAATTAGAAGAAGCACTCTAGAAAACATACAAAGCTGTTCAGCAGAGCAAAGTTCTTGCCTTACTGGAATAGCTTTGCCTAATTACTTTAGCAAAGTAAAGATCATACATAAGAGGAGTTTTATTCACCTTCTATAGAAGACCTCAGGAATGAATACAAGAGCAATAAAAAAAGAAATTTTTTAAGATAAGTGAAGTTAAGAAAGGGATAAAACCTGAATATGATTTTATTAAGACTTGAAATCAATGGCACTTTTGAATATCTGATGTGTTTTGGTTTTAAGGGAACAAATTGAAACTAATTTTAAATATATGAATGAGGGTAGCTTGTATTTTCCCTGGGACTGTAAACTGAACTTGATGATAAAAGGAATATCTTTTTAGCTAATCTTTCCTATCCTGTATGTGATAGAGCCATTCACCTTCAGTGATGTGTTTGTGTGTTACAGCCCCATTGACAGGACTGGGATTCTTCTTGATATGAGTTTATGTTCTAGTCCAGATTAGCAAAGCATGTCAATAAATGCTTCAGTTCCAGTGAAGTAATGAGTTATTGAATTTAATTACTAAAACTCTCTGTATAAAAAATACTCAAAGAAAGAAACTGCCTTTTTTTTGTTGTTGTTGTTTAAACCTGGATATAGATAATTTCATTGATATTTTGACACTGTAAAAATGGAATTTTTAACTCTGAGGGACAGTGAAAGATTTCTCAGCTCTTCCTAAAAAAAAGCTTTTTTTCTCAGACCTAATTCACAGTTTTCTGATTGTCATCAGTTCATGCCAGCAAACAAAACAGTGCTGATGCTAATCCATTATATAAAGCCATTATTATAGTATCAGAGGTGTAAGTATCTCTGTGAGCTGTGTGTTATATACTGGTATGGTATGTATAGAGAATTATGGTCAATTATTCTCAGTGTAGTAACTACTGTAATTTTGTGTGTGTGAAGTAAGTGAGAAGTAGAGGAAGCAATTCACAGATGTATCTACTTTTATGCTTTAGCAGTTCCTGTTAAAAACAGGGACCTCCTCAGGTTAGGGTAATCCATGAGATACTCAGTGAGAAATAAAAGGATAAATGTGCCGTTTCTCTGAATCTTTCATAAGTCACATGGTGACTTTTTTATTTTGCTGTCTATTAGATTTTTAGTAATTTGTTACTCCAGAAAGGATCTCCATGTACAAAATGTCATGCAAGCTGTTATTTAAAGGTTGATTTAAAAGCATTATAAGTGGAGTAAAAATATAACAATGGGAGAATGGAGTGAAAGGCATGTTCCAGAATGAGGGAGTATTCATAAACACAAACACCTTTTCTTTCCCACATCAACTGTTTCTAGTGAAGAAAGGCCTTTGCAGAAGACAAAAAATTTGTCAATCCAAAACTGAGGAGTAGTAAAAAAAAAAACAAAAAACAAACGGCTGGTATGCTGGTATGTTAAACTTCTCCTGACACCAGAGGAGAAATTATGTTTATCCTATTCCCCTCCCACTTCTTCCTCTGTGTGTGTGTCCAAATTAATTTAGAACATAACTGTGCAAGTTAATTGTTAATAACTTTCTTTTTATTTATAAGGAATGAGCTCTACAAAGCAAATAAAACACAACACTTCTGCTGTTTAATGTCATCTCATCAGTACAAAAGTGCAGAAGGTCACCCACCCAATGCACTGAGTATCCTCAAGGAAAGAGACAATTTGCAAAACAGAAATATCTTCAAACACATATTCTGTGTAACAAATCATGTACAGTAAAAGGAATGTGACTGCAGTCCTCAAATACATTGCATAAATATGCTCACACCTCCAAAAGGTTGTTTGCACAAAGACTGTCATTGCTAAAAAAGAAAACGAAAATTTATCAATGTAGTGATACAAGAGATAAGTACCTTGGTAGTTAAATAGCCTGAAGCTTTTTTTTGTTTTTAATAGAAGCCTTTTTACCCAGAACTTAAGAGCAATAAGGAATATTTAATTGACAATATTGAATTAGGTGTCTACTCCTAGCATTTCAAATGCAAAAATCTCAAGAGGGAATTTATAGTGGTTCTCTTTAGGAATAACTGATGGGTGGGGTGACACAGTATTTTAAGGCTGTTTAGTTCATCATCATCATCCACAGGGTGTGCATTACCCTACATAATTACTTTCCTTATCATAATGGAATGGTCAGTAGAAAAACTTGTTCATTTCAAACTCTGTAACTCTGTTTCTGGTTACTGAAAATTAAAAGCCTTGGAGTTTTACATTTATTTTTAAAAAATATTTTTATGTTGATTACATTGTTACCAGCCATAAAAAACCATTAATTTCTCATTAGTACTTTTGGGAAGGCTTTACATTGGCACAAAGTGAATGCTAACCCCGTCTCTTAAGTGCAAAAGAAACCCAGATATATCAAGAAATGGCCTTGACTGTAGAATATACACAGGAAATTTTAAATTCTCTCTTGTGAGAAAGTGGCAGCATTGCTTCTGAATTAAAACTGTGCACATTCAACCATTCTGTTAAATTTCTGTACCTTTGGATAGTAAGTTTTGGGTGAATTGTGTCATCATAGAGTTTTATGAAGAAAATCAGTCTAGAAAATCAGCAATGTCACACCTATTTATTCTTATTTTAACTTTCATATTGATTGATGCTTTAGCTGTTTTTCTGATTTGAGATTTTAGAATTGCTCAATTATTATGAAAAATTCTCAAAAACAATGCCTTGATTTATGAAAGTCTTTCAAAGAAAAAACATTTTAATTTTCTTTAAAAGCTATCCAGGGGGCCTTCTAAAGAAGGCCTTTAAACCATGTGTGTCTTTCATATAGTTTCAGAAAGATACTCTATGAGTTAGGCAGGAATTTCCAGACTGTCTCTGTTATCACCCACCAATGGCAGTGACAGCTGCTATCATTGCAGATCTACATTTATTCTCAGAAAGAGAAGTGTAATCTCCTTTCTCACTTTCTAAACTGGAACCTACATATTGTGTTCTCATTTCCCTTATGCTCTTCTCACTCTCCCTCAGATTTTTCCCCATTCCTGAAGGAGCCCCAAATCATTCCTTCATTGCTTTAAGGGACATCCAGTCCAAGTCAGAGTAAAATCATCTTGATACAAAGCAGGGCTAAAAGCTGTTGTATTTTCCACCTGGTATAAGCATCTCATGTTGACCTGTTTCACACCTCACCTGAGGAACTAGTCTTTTTAGGTAATAAAAATTTTGTTTCAAGTCACACAGCTAAGATGAGACAAGCATCTAGTGAGCAGATTTCCTTACAAGAACTTCTCATCCATGTAAAATGTTAATGTTTGTGGAATTTATTTATTACCAATTTTGACCTCGTCATTAATACCATGTTCACAGCATGCCTTGTTGGCATCATTACCCTTACATATCAGATACTACAAGGACTTTTCTTTCTCTATATTTTGCTTACCACTACCATAATAGTCCCTTCCCTCAAAACATCATTTTGGCATTCCAGAGCTCAGTGAGCACTGCTTCCATCAGTACCAAAATATTTTCTTGGTCACATCCCATTAAGTAGGGATGGGAACCCTAATGTTGCTTTGGTCTCACTTGTGGCCAACAAGGCTTTAGAGCTGTAGTTTTGCTTTGATCTATTTCTGAGTGTATTTCAAGTATGCATTTGATTTATTCTGACATCTACCCTGGGTAAAAATGCTCTTTTCACTATTTATACACAGAGACCAAATAAGCATTTTTAACACAGATGTCTGGGTACATAAAGTTGGAGTTCCCTTCTAGAGTCACTATTCTGTTAATTCATTATGCTAATTTCACTTTTCCTTTGTAAATTTTCACCTTTTCCTTCAGCTGGTATTTTAAAATCTTTGACAAAGGTACTTTTTTCAAAAATTAAAATCTTTTATACACCAAATTATCAAGGAAACTCAATTCACTTTGAAGTATATATGAAGGAAACTGCATTACAATCAATTCTTCCTTAGGACATTTTTTTGTCGGGTGGGGCTGGATAGGCAGAAGAAACCCTGCAGCAATGGAGTCCCAGTGGTGCTTTACTTGTAGTGATTTTTGCATTCAAAGTTTTATATGGAACATTTGTACGTTATGTGAGTGATCTTCAACTGTTTCTAAGTTGATTCCAAAGACGGCTGAAGGAAACCTGTGGAAAAGGAACAGAGCTGATGATAAAAAACAGGCAAGGACTGAACTGCATTCAGCACTACCAAATCCAGATGAGACCAGGCAGAGCTATTTTGTGGCTAATTCCTCAACAGCTAATTCCTAACAACTCACCAATACTTCCCTGCCCCAAATGAGGTGTAAAAAAATGGAAAAAAAGGGAAAAAATGGGAAAAAAAAGTCACTAGTGCTGTTTTCCATTGACTCTTGTTCAATGGAAAGTGAAACTGCCTGCAGTAGAAATTAATGGAGTTTGCTCTCACACACATCCACTCAAACTCCATGGCTCATGCTTAACCCTTAACTTATTTTACATTTCTTCATAAATGTGATAAAGTTACAAAGCTGTAAAGCCCGAGGTTAACTCTCCCTTTAAGCCTGGCTTTTCTGAGGTATGCCCTTTGCAGAGACATCCATTTTGGATGTCAGAAAACACCCTATAGCTAAAGAGATATTGACAAAATCTATTTGTCATACTCAAGTAAAAAGAAATTGTCATTCTTTTACTGTGAGGTAGAAATGAACAGGGGAAAAAGCTGAGTTAAGTATCCTATTGTATGCTAATGAAAGCTTGAGATTGCAAATATTTCAGTTACGACTCCGAGACACAAAGAATCTGTCAAGCTGCTTCTGTCCAGACAAATCCCTTTTGTGTTCATACAGAACTCATAACAAGACATTGACATTTATTACATCCTCTGAAGTCCACTGTACACAGCTGATCATAAAGATTATGCTGACAAAAGTATAATTAATATAATCCTAATTTAGTTCCTGTGCATCGCCTGATTTACTGCTGCCATTTTCTTTGAGTCAAATGAAAATAGAATGCTTGATATAATTTAAATAATCTAAAGTTATGTACAGCTGTTTTTTAGCTGTTTGCTAGCCTGAATAATGACATGTTTTCTTTGGCATGTCATAAAGGCTGTGGTAAAATATATACATTATGATTACATGAGTTAGTTACCAAGGAAACTAAATTGGTATTGTACCAGTGTCCTCCAGGACATACATAATTAAGAGCCTGTCAGGTTTTCTGAGAAAGATCTCCAGTGTCTCAGGTCTTAACAACATCCTTGTGAAATTCTGATGTACAGAATGAAATGTATGAGGTGAGAGAGCAGGTGCTGCATCAACTGTTACACACTTGTCTTTGTCTGTGAAAGTGTTCATCAGCAGACAAAATATATAGTTTTTTATATTTTTCAGTGGCATTTTTGATATCTTCTCAGTTGCTCACTGAAAGCAAATGCCTCAAAAATAAAGCTTTCCATTAATATTGAAGCCAAAAAATTTCACTGAAATCAGAAGCTCTTAAAAACATTGGGCAACTTCCTGCTGGATAAGATTGTAGGATTAGAATTATTTTAGACAGTCTCTACATTAAGACCTTCATTCATTTCACCTAACCCTTGGTGAAAACGAGTTTAAAATGTACCCTACTTGAATCTCAGTCCTATGGACACCATTTGCCAAGTCAGAAGACAAAAGTATCCCAGGCAAGGTTAAATTTTATGTCAATTTGAAGACCCTCAGAGGAAAATCAAATCCACTTGAATACCTGAACCTAAATTATACAGGGAGTGCCTTTTTCCACTTTCGTTTTACATTTCTTTAAAGCTGATGCCTTTTTGTTTTGAAAGTCCCTTTAACTCCCCAGGTATGTAACAGTGAATGCTTGTATTTCTACTCATGGAGATCCAAAATTTTATTGTCTTAGTTTTATGAACTCTTGCAATCTGGTTTTGTCATGCACTAGGGCTGTATCCTGACAGTACAGTTAAAACAGTGACTTAACACTTCCCTCAAAGCAAGCAGTTGAAGCTTGACAGCTTCACAGTATTTCTTATAATTTTAAAAGAGCGCATAGTGCAACTCAGAATTAGTTTGCTGTGAGCCACAAAGAAAATATTGATGAAATATGCTCATAATAAGAAATCTGAGAACATCACTTCTCTCTGACTGGAAAGCATGGTGATTTCACACTAATCTACGTCACTGGGTAAGTTTGGGTTGTATTCAAAACTCCTCTTGCACTAAGAAGTAAATTATCTGACATTGCATCTATTTATCAAACATATGGGAGCAGAAGAAGACTTCATAGCACAGAAAAACGAAACAGCTTTGTCTCAAGATGCTAATTTGTTTAAACAACATCAAACTGTGCTTTATTTTCCTAATATTTTCAATTATCAAAAATGGTATCCTGGTATGAAGTGGATCATGCAATTACTGAACAACAAAATGCCCAAAGTCATTGGGTCATAGCTCTTAAAATGATGTGTGTGGAGCAACCCCTTCTCTTCCATGAGTGTGAGGCAGGATGCCCAGAGTTTGCTGCCAGTAAGTTTAACTAATTTCTCCAATAAGATCCTGAAGAGACAGAGGCACAGCATAAATATGTGCAATATTGGTCAGTTGAAATATCAAAAATAAATACAATGATCCAATAGCTCCTATGTTGTCATGTATGGAAATGATTTCTACTTTTCACAGGTAAGAAATTCCATTGTTTTGGGACTTTTTGGCAACTTGCATTTAAATACAGCTTTTTTTTTTTTAAGAACCTGCTTGGTTTTGAGGTAGACAATTGGGTCTGTTATGAACTTTCTACTGTTTGGTAACTGGCCATGATGGGAGTTGCACATCTGAAATTAAACACTACAGAGCAGAATCAAGGTCACTTCTGGCATGCAGCAGAAACCAATACAAAAAAGAAAGGTCTTTGTCATTTCCACACATTATAGTATAAAAATCCAAGCACTTTAATATTTTTCTGTCTACATGCTCCACAGCTGCATGAAAATAACATGGCACAGCACAAAAATTATATCATAAAATCATTCTGAAACTTCCTCCAAGCTGTTGTCATGGCAAAGGAATCTATTGAGAATGCTTTTAGTTCATCAATGTTTCAGTGGGCCTTAAAAAATTTGAGTTAGAGCCAGATAGAAAATGTTCATGGGTGAATTACGACCTGACATTGTCTCTGTGTATTTTGGATGCTGTTTTTCATCATAACCCCAGTACCAGGAATATTGGAGGGTGAGATCCTTCTGCTTTTTACATAGTCAGAGGTAATTGCTGGATAACTTGGAGTGTAATAATGGTGAGGAAGGAATCACTTGGTTGATACCCCCAGTCCTCATATAGTGTGTGGAAAATGTCACCACACTGGGAGGCTCCTTCTTTACATCTTTGAGCCTCAAAGATGCAAAATTATTCCTGTTTGGACTCTTTTATGCACAACTGGAGAAATTTCAAATTACTTCTGCTTATGATTTCAATTTAGGAATAATTTCAAAATAATCTCCTTGAAAAAATGTTAAGAGCATTAATTTTCTCTGTAATTTTCACTGTTTCCAAGGAAGAAAATAAAGAGATGATTGGGCATTCATCTATTCAGTGTGGTGGCTGGCATCTCTGTGCCAGCAAACACAATTAAGGAACAGATTTATTATATGAGCATTTCAAAATCAGTAATAACACTAATTAGTTTTCTCTTTTCCTGGAGAGAAAGCTGAGTAACTCATCTTTGTGTCTGTGCAAAAAAAAAAATAGTTTAAGATCCAACTACTGGAAATAGACACCTGAATATTCAGATTGGAAATAAAATGCTGCTTCCTAACAATGTGGGCAATATGCCACTGTGAATTTATTAGAATAAGTGATCAGAGAAAATGAGAAATTCATTTTTACTTGCAATCAATAGTAGAATCACAGAATGGCTGAGGTTGGAAGTGACTTCATGAAGGTCATCTCCTCCAAAACCCCTGCTCAGGCAAGGCTGTCTGGAACCACTTGCCCAGACCTCTGTCCAGACTCCACCACCTGAAGTCCTTCAGGCCCTCTCCTGCCCAGCTGCTTTCTGGACAGCTGTGCCCCAGCACTGGTGTGTGGGGTTGTTCCTCTGCATTTGTTGTTGTATTAGCCACCTACAGAAACTGGAAAGTTTTTTAATGTCTTTAAGTACAAGAGGTATTTAATTTCTTAATTTGAAAGAATAATTCTTTTTTCTGTAAATTAAATCATTTTCTGAGGGTGGACTATATAGTTTTGTCAATACAATGAGATTAGTTTTTCTGGCCTAACAAATGCCAAAAATGTGAGATGCCCAACATGAATCAGCAAGAGTGGTTTGAGTTTTAGAAACATAACTGCATTTTAGTACTATTCTGATTTATTTTTCATTCATGTTCAAAAAATATATCAAATACATATTACCAGTTAACCAAATCTGTAAATTAGTTTACCATTTCATGTCATGAAGTTCAAAGCAGAACAATGGTTATCAGATGGTTAGGTATGGCCATGTTTTAAATAGTTGTTAAGCATTAATTGTCTTATCACTATAAACAAACTGTTTATAGAAAAATGTATATTAAAAAATAAGGTAGGTTTCAATTTTTTATTATGTTCATTATATCTCACAAAATAGGTAAAATACTCCTATTACAGTTGACTCAAGGTTTTCTTTTTATCCTGTCTTTTTCCTTCCAGGAGACTGGAAGGGTTGAAAGTGATACATAGCAGCTCTCATTCTAACAGCAGAAATTTATGATTTACAACTAGTTTAGAAGCAGTGTGAGTCTTAGTCTCCTGATTTTAGGTATGTAAGAACATGTAATCCACCCTGACACAGAAGGATGTCAGGTTTAGGTATTTTTATAAAAACAGAAATTATCAGAAGCGCTCTAGATCTTAATTACTGGTGACCCCATTACTGACCTGAACAGTAATTGCAAGAAAAATAGTGTTCTGCTTTCTAATCCAAACACCAGTTGAAATGCAACAGAGTGCTTGGCAGAGGGAACTGGCAATTTTTTGAGTGAGGAACTGGATTTTGACAACAACTGTGGCTCTTCCAGGTCAGCGAAAGATGTCTACTAGACGTGTATAAAGATAATCCTGTCACCAGGAAAGTGAAAAATAAATATGAACTGAATGGGCAGCAGGACAGTTTGAAAATTGAATGCATGTAAGAGCAGTGAAAGCAATGAGAGTGATGAAGAAAAAAATACAAACTTGTAAAGTTCAGTTATTCTACTTGAGAGCGAAAGCAACTTAGAAATGTGATAAGGGCATTATCTGAGATAACTGCATGTCAAACAGTTCTCCCAGTCCTTGTGATACAACAGTACATCTTTTCTTGACTTTCCATTGGCATGTAACCCAGCCTTGGACCAAATAAGGTGAGTTAAATTGATGCCCTGGGAGATGATGATGAAATGAGTAATCCTGCAATGGGTGTAGTGATCAACCTGTATGTGTGATGTAACCTTTGAGTACAAAGTGAGCTGCAGAAACAGATTAAATTGTAAAAAAGCAGTACTAAGATAAGAGTCTCTTTGTTGAGAAGAAATAAAATTTTTGTATGTGGTTGTCTTGTGTATCTGTGCTTATGTGTATAAAAATCCCAAACCAGAAGAACATGTGTTCCCAAGTAGCCCAGTTGCACACTGATAAGAGCAAAGACAGTGTGCTGCAGGATAGCAAAGAGATTATTGAGTTTGTAAAAAACACAGTTCTATCATGCCGTAAGTGCCTTAGAACACCTGATTTCTACAATACATCAAAAGAGAAATTAGTATTGACTTAATCCTAATAGAAATGCAAGCTTTGAAAAATAATTGAGTGTGAGGAATAGTATCCATAAAATAATTAACTTCTCTCTATGATGAATCACAAGTTAAAACTTCCTATCTGTCACCTCATTTTTAAAAATAGGGATGTCGAGGAAATGGGGGAAGAGTTAAAAATTATACTAGAAATGAGAACTCAACTTAGTGTTTAGTTAATCATAGTCATAGAAATGTCACAAGTGAGCAAACTTTTAAATGGTCTCGAAGGCAAGAACAAGAACATATCCATGTGGAAATGACAACATTGTTTTGAGTGGGGACATTATTTGCTTTCTCCTAGGTTAAGAGAACTTAATAAACTCTAAATAAACTCATCTACACTGAGTCATTTATCATTTTCAGTTGCCTCCTAAGGAAAATGAACAAAATGTTTGACAATTTTGAGATGTTAAAATGTCTTGTTGTCTGATGTGTCTGCCATCATTTTTTGTTCTTGCATTTCTGCAAAGTTATAGCCTACTTGAACAAAAATGCATGGTGAAGTCTTTTGTTTATAATTTCCCATGTTTCCAGTAGGAGGGCATGGCATTTAATAATATTTTTAAGGTTTCGTGGTCCTTTTTGTCCTTCTCAACTCACAAATATTACCAAGAGGTATCCTAATTAGTAAAGTTACTCTTCCCCTTCATCAAAAGCAGCATGAAGCTTCATTTAAGGGACATGGGGTCACAGAACCAGTGATGTTATCAGGGAAGATGATAATCAGGAGCAATGGATATGGACATTCTGTGGTCTTCTGGGTAGGGATCCCTTCCAAAAATACCCAGACCCTCTCTTTGATCTGCTGACAGTGGTACCTTGAATGGAGGCTGCAGTATCTGTGTCCTCTTCAGTCGTACTCATGCAATTTTAGATGCTTTTTTCCTCACAGAAACACTGTTTCCCTCAGAGAACACTTTGCCTTTTTTCTTTTCTTGTGTGCCTATGACATTTCTAGGGAGCTTTTAACAGCTTGAATTCTTCTTTCAGCTATCTCTGAGAAAGCCCTATTCAAAGGGGCAATTACATGTGTGGCAACTGCCTTCTCCCAGTAATTCCTAAATAGCCCAACAAAAAATCCTAAAAGCAATGCATGAAAACAGCATTTTCCCCAACATTATTTGTGTTAAAATTGTTTAAATCTACAGTTTTCTAGAAACGTCTGGAGTACAGAATTGTAGAATGTAACGCTTTTTATATTTTCCCATTTTCAAGGTCTCTTAAGGTAAAGTGTTTCAATTGTGAAAGTGCTCCCTTGATTACCTTGGCCAGACTTTGCTAGAGAAATGTCAATAAAGGGTACCTCAACAGTTAAAGGGAATAGCAGTGCCTTCTAGACGAAATATCACAGAATACTACTGCCACCAGACAGGTCTCTTGCTTTTTGTACCCAAATAGTAAAATAAGTTATGCAAGCTGGTGCCTACCATCCTCATGATAAGACCCAGTACTATTGTAATCACTGTGCATAAAGTAGTGCAGAAAGAAACAAGCAGTAAAGAGAATCATAAAACTTATGAGCAATAGAAAAAAAAAAACAAAAACAGGTTTATACTTTAATACTTTAATTAAAGCCAATGGAATAACTACTGAATTTTTGGAAAGAAAAATTAATGAAAAATCTTAATTCCTAAGATAAAGCCTTCAAAATTGTCACTTCTATTTGGTTTTAAACTGAACATGTTTTAATAGGCTCCACTAGAAGATTAAATGAAATATTTGATTAAAAATGTTCTTTTAATAAATGTTTATTTTGGGGTTAGATTGCAATCAGTTAAAAAGAGCAACTCTTCCAAAACTGTCAGAGCCGATCATGCAGGAATTTTAAAGATGCAGAATATTTACTTAAGAGGAAATGGCCTAAAGAATTATTGCTAATTTTAATTAAGTTTTTTTGCATACCCAATTGGTCTGCTATATCTGGACATCCTTAGAACTACTCATTTCCTGCAAAACACATTTCTTCATGGCTGCTGCAGTACCTTCTGGTAATTCATTCACAAAGATTGCTTGTCATTTGATCTTTATTAATGCAAAAGTGGAAGGAACAATTTATTTATAGTATGGTTAAGAAAAAGTATTTGGTGAAAAACTAATTATGGTGATACTGTGTCTTCAGTGAACTTATTGCAGTCATATTTTTTTGCTCTTTGCTGCTTGTGTATCAAATGAAATATCCTGACAATTTCTTAGTGATGTCTACATGTTTTCCTTTTCCTGTATAAAGTAGATGGCCGTATGAGAGGCCAGCTGAGAATATTGAAGCAGATAAATTTTTCTTCAAAGTGACCTGTGTAGCCCAAGCTGCACTCACAGTCTGCTAACTGACTCAAAGACAGTTTGCTAACTGACCTATGACATTTATGAAGGACATGAACTTGCTTAACATGCCCTGTAATAACCACTAATGGTCTATTCAGGGTAGCTAAGGCATTCTCCTCTTGTCCATCTCTTCTCTTGCATCAGTGACCCCTTTTAGAGAATTGCTAAGACCTAAAGATCAGTTTAGTATTCCTGTAAAAAAAAAAGTGAATAAAAGGCCCAATTCTTACCAAAATGCCCCAGAAACCAAGACAAAAAACCCCAACAACCTGTATCCCCAAAAAAACCCCACCAAAACAACCCAAAACTTCTTTGCTGAAGCTCTATTTCAGTCAGGGAAATGA
>VZTR01016004.1:78373-93787 GCA_013400775.1 Chaetops frenatus | reverse complement strand
CTTGCACTTGTTTCAGACGTCTCCCCATCGAGCAGGGAGGGAGGTGCAGTTGTTTGTATCCCACAGGGAATGCACACACATGACAATGCACAGGGTTGATGCATCAAGTGAGATTTAGTCAAAGTCATGTGCTGGTCTGATGTTCCATTTGCATTCCTGGATGACAGTGAGCGAGTCAAGAGCAATGACAAGGGTTTGTCAGCCAGTTAGAAGTGGTAGAAGTTGCTTCTGCATTAGAAGTTAGCATCTAAAATGCAGCTGAATAAAGACAAGTGAAGAGTTTGTAAGAGATTTAGGCATAAAATATGTGTTCCGTGATTCACATCTGCTCTTTTAACTTAAAAAAAATTCCTTCTTTTAAAAGGTTAAAGAAGCAATAACATAAAAAAATAAAATAAAAGAAGCTATTGCATTTATTTATTTTTACACTATGCAAATGCTGATTTCAATATGCCAAGTAATCAGAGAATTACATATCTAAATATTTCTAATTACTTTAAAAGTAATGCTGCATATTCTTTCATGTTAATGCAGTGCTATGCCATTTTCACTGTCTGTGAATAATATTATTTTCTTCTAAATGATTTGCAGTAAACTTCAAAATTTGCTGCTCTAGTTTGATTATACCAGTTTGCACTTATATTCTTCATGGTATTAAAAAATTTATATTTTTCCTAATCAGTCACCTAAAACTTACAGTGTTCTGTAAAAAGTATTGAGTATTATAAAAAAAAAAAAACTAATTTGGGATCGAAGATATATTGAACATGTTTTCTGCAAGGCTATAAAAAATTTCAGAGTGTATATGATTGCTAAATTTTACATTTAGCTAATAAGTTAATCTCTCTTCCTTTTAAAGTTTCATATCATCTCTCTCTGAGATATATAATCACTTCCACTGGAGCACTGAAGGTTTGTAGTCTGCTGGAGCAGTGGTGGATGTTTTCTGCAAACTACTTAGTCAGTTTTGTTTTATTACTGTGTAAAGTACTTTGAAATACCTTAAGTATTAAAGAAACTTTAAGAAAAATGTTATATTCTGTTATTTATAATTCTATGCACACGTTTCCTAGAATGTAAAAATTGTTGCAAAGATTATGGAGGAGGTCAGACTGGCTAAACACAATTGTTCCCTTGGGCCATAAAAAAAAAATCTAAGATTAAATAACTAGTAGCAGTTTTCTGTGAAGAAGTGAAAAGATAAACACTAGTTTAGTACATGAAAAGTATTGCATGGGGTTTTTTTTTATTTCTAATAATGTTAGAGAGAAATTGCAATTCTTTTTTCACTTATGACATAGCATATGTATTAATCTCTTTGAATTTTGTTTATTCTCTTTTAGGAGGGTAAGTGAATAATTTCATCAATTTTGTGTTACTTCAATATGTTTCTCCTCATTTTAAAGAAAACCACTGTAGTGCTCTCTAATGATTTACATAACATGTTTTTACAGCAGGAAGAGAAACATCCTCAAGCTATAACCTCTGTTGTCTACTGTGAAATTACTAGTATTTATTCAGAGTATGAAGTCTGAAAAATATAGCCAAAATTCTTATCACAAGAGATTATCAGATGACCAAAATTTACCTTTTAAAAATTTAGGAGTGACTAGCCTATTACTTAGCTGAAGAAGTGTTCAAACCTTGTCTCAGATGTGATGTGAATGCTCTAAGACCTANCCCAAGCTCGCAAGCTTAACTTTAAAAGGAAGATGGGCATATATATATTTTAAATGCTACTTCACGGTGTCAGGGTTTTTCATTCATTTTTTTTATCAGGAAGCTTCTAGGTTTGTTGGTTTAAAATAGATACCCTGATTAAAAATAAAGAATCCAACACTTTCTTCCACTACTGCAATATTAAATCTAGCTATATTTTAAAAAAGGTTTGTCTTAAGGTGCACAAACTTTTTCAGTCATCTAAAATACAAGGAGAACCTGCTGTTTGCTTCACGTTCTTTGTATATTATACAAAAGGCATTCTGAAGCTGAACTGAAAGCTAAAATCTTATTGGGATATTGGCAGTTCTACTATTGCCCTTCTGAGGAAAGGTAAAAGACCTGTAAATCATTTTAATGCAGTAAAAGAAGAGTAGTGTGTAGGGTATTATAATTTGTTGAGTTTTCTTTACATTTTCCTTTCCCACCAGTCCTTCAATAAAGGTTCTTGCGAGCTTGGGACAGGTACATCTTACCTTCCAGAGATCTCTCAGTCTAACCTGACTCTCAGAATGAGTTTCTCCTGATGAAAGAAACTTCAGTGGAGCTGGAAGACCAAGGCAACAAGTAATAATCTTTGATGCTCACAACAGCTCCTTCCATTTTAGTTTTTTGCACAGCAATGAAGTCAGGAAACTTTCCCCCCAACTTGGACAGAAGGACTCTGCCAGGAAGATTAACTAAACAGATTAAGTGCAGCAACTTTTATGACTTGTCTAACAGAACCATGCAGTGACATTCACAATGCAATATGACTACAGTGTCACATCTCTTAACCCACAGCCAGGAGTCACTTCATGCACTCTCTCAGCATGGCATAAGGCAGTTTAATAGGGCATAGCAATACTATAAAGCCATTTGGAGCAGGAATAAAGACTGCCCTAATTACATGAAATTCTAACCAGAATTTTGCTGTTGAATAGAGCAGGAACTTAGGGAAAAAGACCACCACTACATGATAGACAGAAAAAGATATAGAATTCAAGAATCCAGATCATTACAATAAGTATTTAAGTATTTTAAGAATTAGCCAAAGTCATGTTGCTTTATATCATTCTCATGTCTATCAGGCTTAACAGTCTGTTTCCTGCTTGAGACAGTCTTTCTTATAACATGATGGCAACTAAGGAAAGAAAAGGTAACAGGAGCATTGTCATCTTTGCTTACAGTTAGTAAACCTATCTTTTACTGACAGAATTTTGTATCACAAAAGTGAGATCTGTCCCTTCAGTGCTAAGAATAAATGAATTAAAGAATCCTCTTTTTGAGTTTTTGTGTATATGAAAAACCACAATGCCAACAAAAGTGTTCTTTGTGCATGGAGCTGGTCAATTCAAGAAAGTTAAATTTGTAACCTCTGACTCCTAAACTGCAGGTATGTGCAGAGAGAAGCAGACCTAAGCATAACTGAAAATCATTTTAACTAATTGTAAATGGCCATATGCCAGATTTCATCAGTATTATGGATTGGATTAGTAGACACATTCATGTCTACTGCATGTTTGAAAAGTCTTGTTCCAAATATAACCACTTAGATAGCAAGAGGATCTAGCAAACCATGGTAAAAGACCATCTACAATGTGTGATTTTTCTTGCAGTCGTGGTTGTTCCTCAGGGTGGCTTTGAAGACTCATAAACCCATCCTCCCTTAGCCAAACATAAGGTGGCTTGATTTGAAAACAACTATCTTTCATGCTATTTACCTTTCTTATGCTGCACCCAGAATATCTTGCAGGCTTTTTTTTACTCTAATAAAACCCAGTGGAAGGCATGATTGGGGACTATTAACCTTTAGAACACAAAAAGCTTAAGCTCAGGGAATATTTCTGAGCTGCCTCATAGGGCTTTGAAGCCTCTGCTTCCATCCTTCATCTAAATTGCCTGAATTCATTTTCAGGGCTGATAAACTGTCAAGTGAATTATGAGACATGGGCCTTGGGTTAATTTATAGAAATGCTCCTGCACCAATGCTGAGTAAATACACCTTTCTTTGTTGAGTATACCTGCTTCAGCTTCCAGAACTTATTTTGCCCCTTTACAGTCTCTGCATTACAACTTCTTTCTTTATTTTTAAAAAAACTAATTTACTAAACAGATTATTAGGAGGGGCATTTTTCCATCTCATGTTTCACACTCCTTCAGATACAGTAGTACCAATACAATATGTAAACAGATGGTCAAGTTGGCTTATTAATTATTTTTTTAATAAGATGAAAAAGTCTGTCTCACTATACTGCCAGCACTTCACCTGTAAAAAATGAGTTCAAAGGAATAATTCACCTTTTATCTTCCTATATTCAATGGCTAGACAGACTGCAATTTATGCTTATCTGGCTAGCTGAGTTCAGAGGGAATTACAAGGAAATTCTGCATTTACCAGTTACCTTTCAGTGTTGGGTTCTGGCTGTTTATTTCCATATGTATTTAATATACGTAATGTGGAACTGGAAATAGCTTGGCTGTCCCTTTTTAATTAACTATTTTGCATATTTTATAGATGAGAGAGACAAGTACCTCAGGCTGAGATATTTAGAGTGTATTCCCATGAAAATGGCTTCCAAAAAACAATTAATCACTGCCATGTTTTGCTTACCTTTGGGTAGCTCTCAGATTGACATTAATGTTCACATTTAAATATTTGTATGATTGGACATTTAAATATATCATAATAACTAAAGTATTAATTGTCTCACTGAGAGAAAAGTTGTGAAAATATTTCTTTGGAAAAAGAGACGAAAGTAAACTATTCACACCAGTTTGGGGTTTCTTTGCATAAATCACTGTAGTCTCTTACATTTCAGTTTGGGTAAAATCTACTTACACTTCAATCTTTATAGAATGTGCATGATTAATTCTCAAATCCTGTATCAACAAGATCCTTTTCATGGTAATGGTTGTAAAGACCTTGCATGTATAGCAATTATACTTAATGTGCCCCTAGAGAACGCTTAGATTTCTTAGTACTATGTAAGCATCTTGTCATGGTTTAACCCCAGCTGGCAACTGAGCTGCATACAGCTGCTCACTCACTGCCCCTGGAGGGGATGGGCAGAGCATCAGAAGAGCAAGAGAAAACTTGTGGGCTGGGATAAAGAGAGCTTGGTAGGTAAAGCAAAATCACTGTGCACGCAAGCAAAGCAAAACAGGAAATTCATTCACCATTTTCCATGGAGGGGCAGGTGTTCAGCAACCTCCTTGGAAGCAGGGCCACAGTGGTGCCTTGGGAAGAGAAATGCCACCACACCAAAAACCCCCTGCTTTCTCCTTCTTTCCCCTGCTTTGTGCTGAGCATCAGGCCATGGGGTCTCTCCCAGCTGTGTCCCCTCTCAACTCCTTGTGCAGCTCCTGCCTAATTGCTGGTGGGGTGGGGTGAGGAACAGAGAAGACCTTGACCGGGTGTGAGCTCTGTTCAGCAATAACTAAAATGTCCTAAATTATCAACACTCTTTCTAGCACAAATCCAAAAGATAGCCCATAACAGCTACTATGAAGAAAATTGTATCCCAAGCAAAAGCAGCAGACATCTGGAAGCCTAAAAGTCCTGTGAACGAACAGAGTTTACCAGACAGTCATCAACTGTAAATGGGGCTGATAGAAAGTATTTCTTGTTCAGAGAAGAGGTATTTTACCTATCACCATGTATCTAATAGTTATCAGATCCATTTTGGTCACTTCTCTACCGAGAGATCCCCCTCATGTCTGCATCCATTACAATTGTTTTCAGTAATGAAATAAGGATTAGTAAATACGCATCCTGTTTCCTGCAGCATCTCTTACTAAAAAAAGCACCACATTGCTATGACATACTCCAAGTATTGAAATGTTTGAAAGCAAAATGCATAGAATGGTAACGTAAACCCAACAGAGGTTTTAGCTTCAGAGGTCTTTAAACTTCGTTATATATTTGGCACAAAGAACTGTGAAGGTCTGCAAGGAGAATGGTTTGATTTTTTTTTTTTTCAATTAGAATACTTTGAAGCAAGTTACTTTTTTTGCTCTGAGTTTTTCCTGACCTGAATAATTAGAATGGTAATGTGTTCATAGATCAGAAGCGTATTCTAAAACTTAATTCGCTTGGCACCAGAGACAATCAGCATTGAAATGGTAAGCATTATTTTCTGAGGTCCTGATCTTACAAAGAGCACCATGTTAAAACTTGGAAAGAGCAAAGTCACTGTGTGTGGGCAAGGGGTGTGAAAGGAGATGAAGAAGGTGAAAGAGGTTGCAGTTGACTGGCACCACTTTCATTCCTGTCATGGAATGGCTGTACTGGAATGGCATTTCCCACTCCTTGCCTTCTATACATACACAGGGGTTGTCAGCTGTCCTGAATTTCTTCAGTTTTCTTCCTGTACATCATTGGAAAGACATTCTATCCAAACACAGGTGCCTTCAGCCCTTACTCTAGAGCCTTGATAGCCCCATGTAGAGATGTTGTCCCCAGTCATAACACAAAGTTCTTTACCCACAGAATTATCCAGGCAAGACACACAGCTGCACATCCATGCAGCATTTCCATCCAGTGCAAAACACTGTGGCTTTACAGAGGTCACAGCCTCAGAGGAAGGACTGTTCTCTAGATTTTATGTTGCTCTCACTGTAGTGTCCAAGCATAATAAACAGAATGTAATAAGGAAAATTACCAAATATATGAGAAATAGGCTGATCAGGCATGCTTATTGTAACAATGCATTTTTTTTCTATTATTTACCTTTGGAAGGTATATTTGGGTTATAAAGACTAAATTGATTGTGTTTTCTAATTAGGAACAAAATGCGGAAAGGGGCTGAATATTTATTTCAGAATTGCAGTCTACAGTATTTAAAATGCATGACGAGCTACAGTCTTGCTTCCTAATTACTTAGTCCCTGTCACTTCTCATTAACATGTAAATCATGTTATAAACATAGTTAAAGGTGGAGTAAAATATGTCCTGAGGGGAGGGGGCATACTGGAAAATTGCTTTGGGCAGTGTGGTGATGAGAGTGTTTTATTTGCAGCTCATCTGTATTCCTCTCCTATGGGAAGCCGCATATATGAGATTTAAGCAATCATATTTTCTTTGTCCTAGGCTGGAGTGGTTGTTGCACTTAAACAAATCGATCTGAAGGTTTTGAATTATCTACAAGGAAATTAGCATGGAAAATCTAAGGCTACCAAAAATATTGAGAATACATTTAAGGAGTAATTGTATTCTTCTTTAAAAAGAAATAAAATTTGTCTATGATTTTAGGTGATAATCCTGAAAATAAGAACATTTTTAATAAGATGTTTTGATTCATAGCAATCCACTAGCAAAAGCTTCTTGGCTCCTTACTATATAAAAATGGATTATACAAAATAAGACAACATTCAGAATAGGAAGAATTACTCACTTGCCTTTTAGTATCTAATATTTAATATTTGTAAGAATTTTTGTTTCAAAACAAATTCATGCAAATCATTAACACTTTTTACTTACTCAGAGGAATCTGCTTCTGAAAAGACATCAAGGCCTATAATTTTATTGAATAAATCATTTTATTCATGTGATTTTCCTCTTAATTTACTTACCTATCACTGACTGAATGATGAATAAGGTTGAAATAGAAGGTCTCCTTCTCAAACACTGCACTCAAATATGAAGAAAAAATACATGCTACTAAAAAAATATAATTTTGGTGCTTTTTTCTCTGTGGACAACTATTTTGGAGTCCTTTATCTGAATGAGAAAACTGAATTTGAAAATTTCACTTTCTTCATGTAGCCAAACCTTATAATGCCTCATGAATAGAAATATTTGGACTAAATTTTATGAAGGAGTGATTGTTTTATATATATTTAGCATAGTTAGTAATCTGATTTAGCTCAAATTTCGGTGAGGTGGTGAAAAAAATAAAAGTTCTAGAAAGACAAAAAAGAGAAGTGGGCACATTACTGTTTCATTAAAATTAGCCTACAGCACATAATTATATATATTATGTGTATATCCTGTTATACTGTACTTTTTAGCACTTTCCATATGAATATGGCAGAATATTTAAGAAAGAGACATTGGCAAGTGATTAGTGGACAGCTGGGACTTTTGGCATGAAAGATATGTGTTTCACACATCTAGAGCTCACTGAAACATTTAATATTGAGGAAAAGATGAATTTTCTGACCCATCTTGAGAAAGGGGGAACTATTTTCTTTATTCTTAGAAGAAGGATTATCTCATTCCCCAGCTTCTGCAGATTTTTATGACAGCTGGTTTCCCTAGACCATGCCCTGTTATCTGCCATTACATCCACTTACAAAGCATCAGTTCAATCATTCCACTAAAATGATGTGTTATGGTTAGCAATAGTGTAAGTGAAAGTAGCAGCTTTGATTAGAACAATTTGCTTGCCTCTGAGTCTTCTTGTTTCAGGAAGCCAGTATTCTCAGGAAGACATTGTACTCACATTTAGTGTTTTCTTCACAGACAAAAGAGCTGGAGATACATATTTCAGTGAATTAATTGGAATTTTAGACACTTCTTTGCAGTGTATCTTTTTTCATTAGATGGCAATGACACTACAGTAACTGCTCCCTCATCTTGCTTTGTGGCTTACTGGGACAGACAAGGCTCTCAAGTAAAAAGGAGATGATGGTTTCAGTGAACAGTAGATGATCTTTAAACTTCCTGAGTTAAAAAAATTGAAGAGATTTGAGAAGACAAAATTGAGATGAGAGTTTTGATGAGGGGAGAAAGAAAAGGGATGGATGATTCTCAGGGTGGCTGTATGCAGGGATATGGGCTGAAATAAAGCTGTCATCACATTTTTTGGTAGTAGTCACCGTTTAAAAAATTCTTTTGATTATTACAAGAAGTTAAAAGTAACAAAGGTAATGTATCTTCAGCTAAAAGAGCCTGCAGACAGACTTGCCTCAGCATACCAGGAGGCGAATTAAAGTGGGGTTAATCTTTGCATTGTGATGTTTTTCCCTAAAGGGATGGAATTTAGTTCACACCTGAAGCAGGATTCTGGCTCAAGAGTCAGAGTCTGTAATTTCACAACAGACTGATAATAACATGGATTTACAGACCCTGGTAAACTTGTGTGTTTGACTCCCACAGGAGGAAATGTCTTTGCTCAGAGTGGTAGGAAGGCGGAGGAGATGGGAAGAGCCCCGTTTGGTGGCTCGGTGAGGCGGTGCCGGGGCAGGAGGAGCCGAGGCTGCCGGGGGCAGTGGCCTGGCTGCCGGACAGCCCAGCAGCACTCGGCCCCCAGGTGTCGGCAAAGCCCCTGCAGGAAAGGCAGCCCTTGCTCTGCCATCTGCAAGGGCAGGAGGGTCACAGATGCTGTAGACGTTGCAAGTCAGCCCCTTTCTGAGCCTCCTGGGGGCTCTGGGTCATGAGAGACAGTGCCTCATCTAGAAAAAGATGCTCTTTAGCAAGGGTGGAGAAAGGAATTCACAAAAGCCCATGGTTTGTCCTCTGGCACTGCTATCCTTTACTTACTCAATGGCACTCCAGCCCAGGTAGGTCGAGCTGAGTACCCTGAGTGTTGATCACTTAAGCCAATAACTAGTTACCTGCCATCACAGCAGCATTTCACCCTGTCTGCTTCATTGACTTGTAAAAGAGCATGACTAGGAACAGGCACTTAACCTTCCCTTTGACCTATCCCCAACCCGGTTTCCTGAGGTCACTTTTGCTCCCAGAATATTACTCCCCAGCCACCAGCCTTGCAGAACTAGAAGTTTGCAAACTCACTCAAAGGTTTTGCAGAGAGTGCCATGCATAGGGCCAGCAGGAATCTGTGACCTGCTGGAAAATAACAGGAAAGCACTGAAAAGGTGACTGTTTTCTCCAAAATAGAAAGGAGGATCTGGAGGAGTTAGCACAGAAGTAGAAGGTCCTAAAATGCCTCGTGTGCTGAGGGCAAAAATGTAGAGAAAAGAAGATTAGCACCACAAGCAACATTTGGAGGACTGCAATAAAGAAAGGGTGGGAAAAGGAATGATCACAGAGTGTGGATGGGCATTACACTGAATAGGTTCTCAGTGATGTTCTACAGAAAATAATTATTTCTTCTTCTGTACTTGTCTTTTGCTGTCTGTGTGGTTTCTTAGTGGTTATTGAAAAAAATAATTAAAATACTAAGTTGTGTAAGAAATATCAATGAAAACTGTTAGTTTTGGTTAACAACAACTAGAGAGGAAGAGTTCAGTAAATCAGAAAATAAACAGTTAAAAATAGTTTCCTGGTAACCAAAAAAGTATGTGAAGCACAAAGCAGAAAACAAGAATTGAAATAGAAGCTGGGGAGAAGCTCTGCACTTTGGTTAAATTTTTTCCATTTGAATCCTGACCTGTTATTAAAATTTTCTGAGCCAGACAAAAAATTGAAGGCAGCCTGGGAACAGTGCTCAATGACAGTGACATTTCCTGACAGAGCAATTCTTTGCATATCACTTGTACTAATTGTATTCAATCTGACAGCAACAGTTTAACCCATTCACCAGGGGAATTGTCTCGCTGTGAGACCAGGGATCTATGTTTTCATTTAGATGCCAATCCAGCCTTGTGCTGTATATTTTAAAAGGTAGAATTAGCCTTAAGTGATTGTACTAATATAATAAACATCATCTCCCCTTGAATTGTTGCACAACAGAATCTTTAAAAAGCAACTTGTTTTCTGCTGCAGAAAAACTTAGAAAACTAAAGGGTTTTGCCTTTCTCAAAGCCAGACTGAATGAAATCATTTATTTCCTAAGGCAGTTTTCTTTAGTTGACCATAAATGAAAATAATTTTGAGCATCAGAAAGTGTTTTGCCTCCAAATATATCCAGAGTACTTCATACAGTTGCAACAACTGAAATCCCAAGTGCCTGTGCCATTTTCTTACAATATGAGTGGGTTTTATTTTTTACATGAGAGGCAAGAGACCCTATCAGGCTGGAAGACAGAAACATCAAATGAATATCAGTTAAATACATCCATTCATTGTAGAAATTATGCTACCCATAGAAAACCTAATCGTGGGTGGAAATGGAGAGAGATGAAAATCCTGTATGACTGGCCAAGCTCAGAGGGTTGGAAGCTGCTTTAGAAGCACATTCAGTTGTCCTTTGAAAACTGTCAAGCCTTATAAATGCTTCTCAGACCTCTTTCTCTGCTTCTACAACACTGCTAGCTGCTGCAGAAAATATCACCCGCATAAATCTTCAGAAATTACACCCTGCCACTGGGTTGTACTGAAGATGATGGGTGCCTGAATAAACTTTTGAAATACAGCTAAAGTAGTCACTAAATACAGTTAGGCTGTGGAAAACTCACCGATACAGGATAGTCTGTTTATATAAGGTGTGAGCTTACAAGGTGTATTTATCGAAGGTGTTGCAAAAGGGAAGAGAAGAGGAGGGGTAGGGAGGGCATTGTGTGTAACCTTCAGGACCTGAAGACCTGTAGCTTTAAACATACAGCTGCTTTCTGCATGGTGCTACTGGCCTGAGTGGTGAATTGTTTATATACCATATTAAGAATTATGGGAATGGCCCACTCTTCTGAAAGACTGGGAAAAGAGAACAAGCAGAAAGTTGGAAGACATTTGCGGGAAAAACAGAAACAAAATCAAAACAAAAAAAAATTAAATGCAAGAGAAAGAGGGAAAGTTTTACAGAGATATTACAGACAGAAGGAAAAAAAGAGATGGGGCCAAATAATGAAGATAGTTTGTGTTTTGCAGAAAAGCAATATATGTTAGCTTTAAAAAATTACTAAATTGTTTGACATAACACAGAAAGCTACAGCACATCTGTCAATGGACAACTTTTGCAAAGCCACATTATGAAGACACCATTCACCTAGTAGCCCAGGCTCAATTATTGTGGTGTAGATTTTTCTTTAGATGAAGTCTGATCTCTCTTCTCAGGGACCCTTGAGAAATAAAGGCTGTAGAGCACTCCTTGAGCTTTTGGTGGAGATACTTCAAAATTTTCCTTGCAGAGAGATGAGAAAAAACTTAAACTAAATAAATAACCAACATTATGGTGAATGAATGTGTAACTGAAAGTAATGGACATTGATCCAATACAAAGCTATTTTAATAGACCTTGTTTGCAAGCTCAACCTTAACTTGATCAATGTATTTACACTCAGGTAAGGGATCTGTGCCTTAATGTATAGAACGCAATGAGACATCATCATAGTGTTTAACTACTGTCTAAAAATCCTTGCAGATAAAAAAACAAATACAGTATTAAATGCATGTATTCCCATGCCAATCCTTAAATGAGAGATGATTTGAACAGGTTTAATTTCATGTAACTTCAGTTCTGTTAAAGAGTTGTCTAATTTCATGCTAGTCACACAGGTTTCCTTTCCAGTGAATGGAATAAATAGGCATTTCTGAAAGATAAATAATCTGGCCTACTTTAGAAGCTATTTTAGGATGAAACGTATTATCTTTTGGAGGTGCTTATTTCTCTTTGACATCAATGAAGAGAACCGACTGTGACTGACCTACAGTAATAGGTTTAACTTTTAGACCCCTCAGACATGGCAAATCAGTTGCATTCTTTGTCAAATGAAGGAGGGTCAAAGTAAAACACTGGTCTGCCAACAAGAAGAGTTTTAATTCTTTTTTCACAAAATAGGAGTGGTTGTCTGTTAGTAATTCAGATATGGAGTAATTCAAGAATCTCCTTTGTTCTGCCTTTGTTTTCTCACTGTTATCTACAGCTCTTGCTGGTCTATGTTTCAAAAGCTACTTCATAGAAGTTTATGAGCAGTCTGACTGTGATGTATTATTTTTAAAAAACAAGAATATTTTGTGGAGGATTTATATTTCCATATTTTGTATGCTCCACTGAATAGCATAGTAAAGTTAAAAATATCTTCCAGTATGAATTTTTTAACAAACAAAATGTCTTTAGATGTTTCTGAAAATCGTATAAAAATAGAACAGAAAAAAAAAATCAAATATAGAACAGCACATAGAAATGCAGCTTATTTTGATTGATGGGTATAGATTGCTTGTTGTTTGCTTTCACCTGGTGACTAGTTTTGAACAGATTAGCAGCAGTTTCCCAGGAGCTGTCCTGAATATTTGTACCTGTATTCAAGTTGTGTGCTTCTCACAGTACCACACTAAAGATGATGTAGTGCTCATCTTCTGGACATTTTCCCAGTGTTATGTGGAAGCGTTCTTGTACAAGGATCAAAATATGGTATTTCCATAAAATATACACAGTCATCTATTTTCCTTTGAATATTTGGAGCTTGCTGTTGTGGAACACTGATTGTAATGAGCCCTGCTGTTTTAAGTAAATATTTGAGGTCCCATCTGAGTAGATCTCTTATGTGGCAAATGGCCTTGTTACAAACTGCCAAGGAGATGCAGTGCAGAGCATGCACAGTTGTGGTCCAAATATGTACAGCTGCATGTAATTCACTGCAGAAACTGAAAACCTGATGGTGTCATTTGCATGTCATCATTTTTCTTATGATATTAATCTCTTTTTTACCATTTTGAGTTACACTTTCCTGCTAAGTAAACTGTTGGCTGTTTTATTCTTTTTTTAAGGATTTTATTTTACTGTTTATTGAAAGGGCTTTAAAAACAGGAGCCACTCTTAGCAGAGCTACTGTAGTGTATGATTGTGATGTTAAAGCTGTCAAGGACACGAAATAGCATCATAACATTTTGACTTAGTACAAGTGACTGTGCTGCAGTTTTGAGATTATGGTTTGCAAGTCAAGTGTCAGTAGAGGTAACTCATTAGCTACAAGGCTTTCAGTAAAAGATCTTGTAGTGGCTTGGCAGTCATGTAACGTTTGACTGTATCTTCACAAGTGGAGTGGGGCTTTTTTGCAAAACACAGCTTCTCAAAAGGTTTGCTTCTAGGTAAGCAAATGTATTTTGGGTCCCCAGACTTCAATTTCTTCCTTATTAAAACACCATCACCAAAGGAAGACTGCTACTTTTTCCAAAGTAGGTTAAACTTTTTCAGACCAGGCTAAGCCATGAGACAAGTCTTGGAGAAGGGTTCAAAATGTAGAATTATCCTGGGACTTCTGGTCTCTTTTTCCAGACCCAGTGTAAGCAGAGCACTGGGTTTTAATGAGCTGTGTCGAGGACCAGATGGATGAGTAGAAATGCTGTGCCATGTACACTGGAATGTCCAAAGGCAACTGAGGAATCATGAGAGGCTGCTGTGGAGGCAGGGAGTTCCAGTGTGTCTATGGCACAACTCATATGACAAGTGGGTGCAGTGAAGGCCATGAACATTGAAGACTGGGGCTGTTTAAAATGGGTGGTATATGCCTGTGAATTGGTCCAAGTCAGATTGACCCTTTCTGGTTTAGATAAGGACAGAAGATGACAAAGGGCTATTTCTCTGCCCTGACATTAAAAAAAAACAAAACAAAACAAAACAAAAACAACAAAAAAAAAATCAACAAAAAAACCCCAAACAAACAAAAAAAAAAAAGGGCAACAGGGCAACAAACCTGCATGCACAAACATCACCCCCAACCCCACCCCAATAATATTTCACAGTTACTGATCAGAGAATAATACAACTACCTACTGACTGCTTTGCTCTGGACAGTCATCATTTGTGTGGGACACCTGATATTACCACTGTTTTGAACTGATGTTTTTCACTAACCCCAAACAAACATGATTTCAGATAATATTTTCCTCTGATGTTGCACCTGACCTGTATTTAAAATAGAAAAGGAAATAGAGCATCTCACATAAGAGATGTCTTAATAAAGAACACATAAGCAACTTCAGTTTTCTGCAGTCATTAGGGTGCTGATCAAGAGTGCATTTTCTCACCCTCTCATTGGACTCATATGCCAATCATCTGGAGGAACGTCAATAGTGTCAGAAAGGTGACAGAGTTTCTTAAGAAGTCTGAATGTCTGAAAAGGGGATCTTTTTCTGTAAAGTGCCATCAAGTATATGTAACATGTCTGCTAGGTTCTATATTCAACAGTGAAAATTACTGCAATTTCTCTCTTTCTAAGCAGTAGGTTTATATTGGGTTTTTCAAAGGTATTTTAGTAAAGAGAAATGAAAAGGAGATATTTTTTTCATGAAGTGAAAGAATCTTGTTTGAATCACCACAAAATTCCTCTAGACTTGATGGGAGTTTGAGTAATCTTAGAGACAATTTTAAGTGAGAGTGAAAAGGACTGTCAATAAAAAGCCTCCTGATGAGGGTAAAGTATTTTACGTATGTGGTATGATAAAAATGTCTAAATAGTATGAGAGCTATTGGAAGATGGAGGAGCTACAACAATCTTATCTCAGTCATCTAGGAAGGAGAAGAGGGCTGAGGATTCTTTTGCAGAAATACATTCAGAAATACATTGCTTGAGAGGAAGATTGCAACAAGACCATGAAACATTCCCCACTTAAATCAGTTAAAATCAAATAATAATTTGGACAGGATATGAACATTTTGGGGTTTTGGGTTTTTTTATGTTCTTAAGAAATAAATGACTGTTTTTAAAAAATAAGATACCAAAAGGATAATAATATTTCCCCCTGTATTTTCAGACTATGATGTCTTAAAGGGATCTAGAAAAAGTGCCCCATGCTTTCTAACTTCTTTTGTTATTGAATAGACACCATTGAAGACTTTAAGACATGCCCATGCTTTTTAAGCAAATCAAATCTGGCTCTGGTACTCAGAGATTGCAATAAGAAAACTATGACTCTTGGAGCACCAACAT
>VZTR01016004.1:2424-15813 GCA_013400775.1 Chaetops frenatus | reverse complement strand
GCCTCAGCCTCAGCCTCAGCCTCAGCCTCAGCCCTGGAGAGAGGCAAAACAAAAGAGCTCAGCTGCAGTTTTGTGTTGCTGTGTCTGGCTTAAGCAGAAGATTCTAGACATTGGTGCCGAAAAATCAAAGCACAGCTGAGACTACATCTACCGGGAAGATAATTTCCGTCCCCAGAATGGGCTGGATCCAGTACAGGTGGTTTGCAGATCATGCGAAGACAGACGGGCTGAGAGCCATGGAAAGGTGGGATCAGGCGCTGCCTTCTCTTTCTTGCCTATTTTTCGTTTTCTCTCTGGATTTGTAAAGCAGTATAGCTGGAACCTGAGTCAGGGTCACTTAAAGAGGTTAGATGGGGTTTAATCCCACAAAACAAAACCAAAATGGGAGGCACTACTGTATTCAGACAGATGTTGAACCCAAACTTGGGCTGAGTTGGACTTGCTGTGAGCGATCCTTGTGTAGCTTTTGCTGTTGTCTTTGTTTAGAATAGTTCCTTCACAAAACACAAGGCTGTAGGACGAGCTGCATGCTTCTATAACAAATTGTCAGATGACTGTTCCGATGCTAGTTGATTTTTGCCAGAGAAGCTGCAAATGAAGGCTTTGGAGGTGAGTTTCTTGAAATAGGAAGAGCTGTTGACTTTGAATTCCTTGTGATGCGGGCATGGTTAGAAGTTGAGCCGTGCTTGTTGTTGTACATTGTCTGAATTGTAACAATGGGCAGTTCAAGTACAGCAAGTTTGAATGGTGTTTCTTCAGCAATTCCAAATGCATTTCACTTGTATAATCTTTGGCATTTCACAGAAGGCAAGGAATTTCTCCTTTTTTTTTTTTTTTTTTTTTTGGAAAAAAAAACCAAAAGATTTTTTTTTAAATTTAAAGAAAGGGGGAAAATAAAAATTTTTTTTTTTTTGGAAGAAAAAGCCAACAGATTTTTTTTAAATATCAAGGAAGAGGAGCAAATTAGCATTTTTATTTGAATGGTTGTTTTTAACACCAGCATGCCTAAACATCTAAAACATATCCCAGCAATTTCTCATTTCTTTTGCTGGGTAGATGCATTTCTTTTGTTCCTGAATTTTTTTCTCCCTGCCTCTTTAGAACAAAAGGCATTTCCTTTTTTTTTTTTTTTTTTTTTTAATGCCAGCAAGAGAGTTATGTACAAATTAGCAATTTTATACAGGTTAATGCTCTGCTTCATTCTCAAGTAAACTGCCTTAAGGTATTAGGAGAGGGGGTGGGCAAACTGGGGGAGGCTTGACCGATGCCCAAGAAATACTGAATTCAGATGGATTTAGATCATACAGAGAAGCAGACATTTATCTGTAACTGGATTTCAGCTCCACGTCATGCAAAATCTGCAGACTATAGCAGGAAGACTCTTAGCAACCAATAAATCAGATTTGTAATGGGCCTTTAAAAATGTCTGTGAGGGGTGACTGCCTGGGTCCCCTTTGGCCAAATTAAGATGCAATCTGACAGTACAGTAGCATCTGTGTGCTGACATTTTCTCGTGAACTTAGTGAAAAATGGCTCCAGATCTCTTCTTCAGTCCCCAAAAGACAGTTTCTGAATACCCATGCATTTTCCCCTTGTATTGTTGTTTGCTGTAATCACCATTCTCTCTGGTAATATCTGACTGGCTTGTTTTGCTTTGCTTTCTTGGACTGTTTGACTGGCTGAGGGGCTATAGTGGGCAGTGGTTGTTTTACCTGAAAACAGAACCTCATGTCCATACTACTGCTTACAAAAAAGAAATAATTTTAAAAAGTGTGCATTGCAAATGTGTTGTATAAATCCTGCTAATACAGCAGCTTCTGCCAGTTCTGCTGGAATTAGGTAAGTGGGTTGAAAAACATGTGTCTTAAATAATGTGCTGCCCACAATACAGGTGAAAAAGAAATGGCAGCCAGTGGGGAGTGCAACTGACAGGTAAAACTGAAAATCTTAAAAAAAGGCACTGTCAAAAAGTCCTTAAAGGCCAGAAGTACACGTAGAGGTACCAGTGTTTGTTTATCCACGGGAGAAGTTCACATTCAGATACTACAAGAGCGAGGGGGAGGAGGAGGAGGAGGGGGAGGGGAGGCACTCCTTTAATTGTACTACAAGTGTGCTGGGTGGAAAGAGCCCCGCATGGAATGGCCATTCAGTCTGATTCTGCAGCTCTGCTCCAGCGGTCCTGAGCAGCAGAGGCAGCCCGGAGGTGGGAGCAGCCTCTGTCTGTCCACGTGTGGGGTGATTGCAGGGGAGCGAGGAAGGGAACCCTGTTTCTCCAGAGGGATCTGTGCCAGGGGATTCATGGGGCGATGGGGAATTTCCCTCCAGTGAAAACCCCTTCTTTAATTGTTCACTGAGATAAGGTGGATCCATAGCACAAAAGTAGGGCAAGTAGGAGGCAGAAGGGTAGCTGTGAGAAGTTGTCACTAGTAGGGATCCTCTCCAGAAAATGTGGCCAGTGTTTTTTGTGACTGCTTAATAGTGCCTACTATTTTAGTTGGTGCTTAGAAAGCATGTTGTGTGCAGTGCTTATAAAAACGCCCAAATGTTTCTTGCCAGACTTGTTAACAGTCTTTTGAGATTCATTTTCATAGACCTAAATGCTTGGAGTTGTGGTTTAAAATTCCACTGCCACTGGAAAGGAGCAAAAAGGAACTTCAACACTGCTTGCAGATCCCATTACTCCTTCTGTACAGGTAGATAATTTGACAGCAGTAAACACTTTGCTTCATGGATAGTGACACAATTGCACAGTGGGATTGTGAAAAAGAAAACAAACGTCTTGGAAACCATCAGACAAGCAGAAATGTCCATGAGAGATGTTCAAAGAAATAGAGTTTAAAAGCTTTGAGTGACAGAAAGATTCCAGATGCCTGATTCACACTGACCATAGTTACAAAGCACAGGAATGCAGCTGCAGTTTTGGAAGGTAAAGCAAAACACACTGATTTTCAGGTGTATGTACATAATCAGAATAAAATGAAAGTCTTAATACTGAACAGGAACAAATTAGATTTCAGAACTTTACATATTAAGAAAAACCGGATTGAAGGTCACTACAGGCAGGAATTTTCCAGAAGAAATTAAATGAATAAATTTAACCCAAAAGAAACACACACATCCAACTAGGAGCATTGTCTATTGATTATGTGACTATTAACTACATCATTTAAAGTGGAATTTAACAGTTAAAATCTGACTTAAGAAATCAAGCATGACTTTTGACTTTTACTGTCATTACAAAATGAAAACTGCCCAGGGACTTTGCTTGGAAATGCACATTTTCTTGTGGTGCAGCACTGACACACTGGACTTCTATAAAGGTGGAGGGAAAACTCAGAAATAAAATGGTGGCACAAGGAAAAGTTCTCACCATCACTTTCTGCAAGCTGTGTAAATACATCCTGTGGATAAACATAAAGGTCAGAATTGTCTTCTGGTTGTAATGAATATAAATAATAACAAGAATTAGATAGATTAGTGATACTAACAGGAAAAAAGACTCAGACCCAGAGTATTGAAGTCTGAGAAAATTATATTTACATTGAAGCTGTCCAAGTAGCAATTGCCAGTGTTCCAGTGACAGACTCATCAAACAGCCCACCTATTTCCCATTTCAGTAGCAAATGCCTATATAGAAACCATCATGCTCTCACTAAAAAATAAGCCTAAGAACATTAAAGGCCATATAGTATTCCCGGTTGCCTTAATGCAACCAGTTTAAATCAAGTTTGTTGCAAATGATGTCACTATAACAGAGCTGATTGTAGCCCATATGGCCAAGGAGAGAGTATGGTCAGCATAATTTTCTCTTATTTTTTCCCCCCCTCCCCTTAAGAGCATCCCAGCTATTCCTCTTCCTCTGTCATTGCTTCCTCATGTATATAACATATCCCAGACCCATGTGTCTCTGATAAAAGCACCAGACAAAAATTTCAGACAGATCTCTCTGATCACAGTTGCAACTTTTTTCTGACTATATTATGCTGTGGGATAAAGAGGAGGATGGTTCTTTCGGTGACCTTTGTTGTTTGTGTACAAAGCATACCTATGTTTAGACTGCCCACTGTTTTGTAGAAAATGAAACACCAATAGTAGGGTTAGCTGAAAACTGTAAACTGAAAGTTGGCTGGGTTTGTTCTTTCTCTAAGCATGTTCTTTCTCAAAGAAGATTAGGCTGACTTTTTCAACTAAAGAGAAAAAACCACTCTCACCTGGAAACATGCAAGATGCTTCTAACCTGACATTACAATCTGTTCCCTGTCACCCTTCTAATTTCTTTGTATTTCTCCTTTCATACTTTTTTTCTGACTCTCCACAAACTTCTTTATTTATGTAAACCTTCTTTGATTTAGCCTTACCATGGCTTTTCCCTTCTGCCCCAACTCCATGTTTTGGGACAGTGAGAAGCAATTTCTGCCTACAGGCCTTTTTTTAGTCCAGGTGAAGTCAGAATTTGGTGCTGGAGAAACAGGTTATAGAGAGGTGCATTTCCAGATGCCTCCAGAACATAATACGTTTAATCTCATCAGTCTACCTATGACAAAAATGAAACTATTTTTCATCCCAGTATCAGACAAATACACCATAAAAAGTTCAGCCAATATTCCCATGGTGCAAACTGCTGAAGGGAGCAATGAAAGCTGGTTTCTTTCTTGGGACTATTTTACAATCTGAATCTGTGTCCTGAATACCTCTATTATCATATGAATGGTACTAAAGGAGAGTGGGGTTTATAGCTCAGTTCTGCCACTGCTGAAATTGGTGCCAAGTTTTACTCTAGAGATGAGACAAGAGAACATTTAGTAGAGAAAATCTGATCTTGCAGGGGGGCTTAGGTTAAATATATTTTATCACCTTCCTGGCAAAGAAAACAAGAAAATAGGATTGACAGTGGTTGATCATTGAACCTCTAAAACCCCAAACTGTTATCCCTTATGAAAATATGAAGACCAAAAAAAAAGTGCCTGGGAAAAATTCTTTAATCTGAGGGTATTAGGAGTTAAGTCTTTACAGCCATGACAATCCCCATTGACAGAATTGCTCATAACCCAGAGGTGATGGACTACAAATGGGCATGGATGTGGGAAGCATTGCAATAGGGAGCACATCACAATAAAAGCTCTTTCTCAGTTATCCTTTCCCTTCCAGTCAAATAAATTGCAGCAAAGTACAGTGTGAAGAATTATTGCCACTAGAGTGCTTTTCTGATGACAGAGATGATGTAAGCTATAAAAGTCCATCCTAGATAACACAAATTAAAGTTTTCTGAAAGTTTGTAAAGATTTAGGAACTCTTAGAGTCTGGATTGATTCAAGCAGTCTAATTGGGTATGGATTGTTTAACTTCAGACTTGGTCATCTGCTGAGAAACCTGCTCTGATGGGAGCACAAAGCCTTGGCCTTCCTGTGCTGCTTCTGCTCTCCATCTGTCTCCTCTCCCAAGGTCCTGGCTTAAATCCTCAGGATTGCTCATGACGTTGGCCAAAGTTCTTGGAGTGATTGTTCTCATCTCTGTGACGGCAGAAGCCACGGAGGTGATAATATTTGTAATGAAATATTGGTGAGCAGAGCCTCTGCAGGGACAGAACCTTCAGGGCAGAGTTCCCTTTCATTAAAGAATTTTTCATCTTCAGAATCAGTTCCTTGGAAGTAATTCTGAAAGGTATCTTGGCACCACCCTGTGATGCTTTGCAGTCAGATACAATCCAGCATTTTGTATTTTAACAGTGCCCATAACCCAAAGAGGCGTAAGGAGCAGTGCCTTTGTCACTAATTAAGGTTTCCTATCACATGGTTGAAGTCGAGAACATCTAAAAGCAAAGCTTGATTATGACACCAGCCACTGGAATATTCCATAAATGTAGAAGATATGTGGAAAATTGAAGATGGCTGAATAATGGAGTTTGATCAGCCCATAGTTTTTCACTGTCTTCTATGACTGGGGTGACTGGAAGCATGTGTGCCTCTGTCTTTAGAGCTCTACAGCTCCGGACAGAAGGAGACTGCAGTTTTGGAGTTTCTTGTTCAGATGATGTAATAGAAGGAGGTTCTGGAAAACACAGGTGAACAGTTTGTGGAAATGCAAGCATCATTGCACCCCAGAAATCCTTATGGGATGAGTCGTAGATATCCCTGACAGCACTAGGACGAATTTGCTGCACAAAAGGAAGGGTAACTTCAAACTTTCCTAGCTTCTGCATGGCTAGGTTTGGTAACCTGGAATAACTGAGGGGATATTCTGTTCCCATTCTGTCACCACAGCTGTCAAATGCTGTTGTTGAACCAACTGCAGCAACATAACCATCAAAAAACACCTGCCTGTGTGCCTATTGGAAAGTCCTTCTGAAAAAGGAGGAGTGTGCCAGTAGGGAGCTCTTTATTGTGTTAGGTTTTTCCCTTCTGCAGATTCAGCAGGTGCTATATATTATCCTTTACAACCTTCAGCCATTTGGAGCTAGGACACTGTAATTATGTTCCCTGTCCATGGAAGTTACTGACTATTACTGTGTGAAATATGAGCTCTGCTCAGAATTCAAAACTAAAGTGAGGAAGCATGTTTTCTGCTGTTTTCATACCAACAGAATAATGGCAGTGTTCATTTACAGTACTGTTAATTTATACTAGTAAATGCTCTCTGCCTGTTATATGGTGGAACCCGTTTAAAAATACCTTATTGCTGATATGTAAAGAAGTCAAATTCCCAATGTTTACAGTTCTCTCCTACAAGTAGTAGTTTACATTTATGTAGTTCATTTTATGAAAAAATTAATAGGGGTTCACTCTTTATAAGTGTGAAAATAAACTGGGAGGCTGAGACAGAGAAAGTATGCAACTATTTTTAAACAGAAGTAATTTTCAGTCATCTTTGTATAGATATTCAGGGTCTCAGGGCCCTTCCCAATAAGTTGTCTTAATCACACATTGCTCTTGGATTGCCTGTGGGTCAGACTGTAAGTACCTGCACCTGGCTCCCTCAATCACTCAGTAGCACAGGAGAAAACAAAGCTGGGATTTCTATCTCCTGCTGCTCCTACTTTTGCTACCTCATCCTCAACATGAGAATTGCCTTCTGTGTTTCATCACTTTCTGACTAAAAAATGTAGCCTGTTTTTATCTTGCTCTGTTGTCTCCTGAAGTTATTCAGAGGGAGTGAGATATTGTGGGTGCCTTGCACACTATTCCATTAGGATAAATAATGTATGCTATCTATTGTGTTTAGAAGAATGCTTCAAAGAAAACTCTCCATGGCATAGTTGTGATAACAAGCAGGAAAGAAATAAAAGGAGAGACAGCACAAGGAAATGTAGGTGCTTTGGTATTATCTGCTAGTTCAGCATTACAGTGCTTGATATTAGTGTGCTTCTTTTGCCATAGCTCTTGGCAGTAGCCACACTAGTCCATGGAAAAAGATGTGTAGCCTGTAGCTGCCCTAAGAAGAAGGAGAAAGTTTTTGTTGCTCTGTACCTCCAGGACACAACGTGCAGGCTGTCCTTGGCAGAGGCACACTGCACTGTGACCAGCCCTTGATTATTTTCTTGTGCTGTTCATTTCTTCTTCCCACCTTCATTTTAACAGGAAAATCTCACATGCTCCCACAGTCTCTCAGGGGAATGACCATGGCTTTTAAGAAACACTGACATTCTGAGTTTGAGGTTCTCAGCCCACGTCAGGTGAATAATTGCTACAATAATTGCTACAATAATTATATAAATATAATTAATTGCTACAATAATGTCTGCAATAATTGCTACAAATGTTGGTGCACCAGACCCACCTGTTCAGGTGTGGTAACTCTTGAAGGTAGAGAACACACTCTTACCTCCTACCAAGCATTATTTTTGTATTGTACTCTGTGTTTTTCAATCACTTCTGTGTATAAAGCTTAGTATACATGGATTATCCACTGTAATAAGACTATGTGATCAGACAGTCCAGGTTCCACCTCAACAGCAAATACAAAAATCGGTGGCAAAATATCTTAAATGTTTTATATGGAACTTGCTTTCCCAGCTGGAGTAACAGCAGGGTATTTGACCCAGCATCCTGCTTTTCACACTGGGAAAGAGTAGCAGCACCATGACATGTGGGGTAATACTTTCCTTTTATGCCTCCCAATTTCCAATATAACTTGCCAAGATAGTAGGATATTTTCCAAGTGATATGACATTCTAGTTCTAAAGCACAAATTGATGTTTATGTGGCCAAGAAATGTCATTTCCAGCGTTGGTCCCATGGATGCACACTCAGTGGTGTGTATGTAACCAGACCTTTACACCTCGGTACAGGGTGACCCAGTCATGGAGGAAAATTGGTTTGCTATGCCTTCACCTGAGCTTACTGCTGCCTTGGTGATGAGCCTTATATCTTCAAGCACATCAGACCTTCCTGCCATCATTAGAAATACTTTAAAACTGTAAAAGTCAAAAGCTTTGAGTTTTGGCTAAGTCAGCGTGTAAATCTGAAAATGCGTTTCATTTGTGATAAAGACATTTCTGTGCATATGAGTCATGCCTGGCAAAGGCAAAGTACAGAAATCCAAAAAGAAGAAAAAAAGAAAATAAAAAGAATCAGAATAAACTCTTTTTCAGGAAATTGCTATCAAAAAAACCTATGGAAGTGTTTGACATAGAGTGTGCCTCCTCTTCTGGGATTGTAGTAATGTCCATCAAATTACCTCTTCTCTGTTACAGGAATATTTCCCCTTTTTTTCTTTTCTTTTTTTTTTTTTTTGCAGGCATGCCTTTGAAATGCAAAGTTCATCTTACTACTTTGCATATGAATTTGGTTTCCCTGTTTGTTCATCCTTTTTAGGGTTCTCCCACCCTTCCCCAAAGGTGTGAGGGGAGATTGGATTGAAGTAGATAGTTGTTGATGAACAAATGCATTTTTGTCTTTGAGTGCAGTACAGTTGTCTGTAAGAGACAGCCTCTGTTTGCCCTTAAAATTACTGACCCTCTCTCTGAAAATGCCTATCCTTGAGTCTTGGAGTGAGCACCTTATACTGACAGAGAGAATTGGCCATTGTCAACAGAGGTTTGTAACCAACTATCTCTGCGCTGAGAACTCAATGGCAGGGAGTGTTTAACAAGCTGAGTGAGTGTCACAGAGGAAGACAGGGCATGGAGAGGAGCTGAGTGCAGAGGCCTTGGAATAAAGCTCCAAAAAGGAAAGAAATCCAACAGTTCACAGAGAAACAGAGAAGGCAACCAAAAACAAAATTAAGAGACATGAGAAAGAAAAATTAAAATGAATGATGGCAGAAACAGGAATCCTTATGCACATCCTGAAGCTGTCATGGTAAAGAATATAAGCTCAACAGCTTTTCCTTCTCTTCTCCATGGAAATAAAACAATTATCAGGAAACTATTCTATTTTATTCGTCAAAGAAGTTATTTAAAAGCAGTTCTCCATTGTGGAAGGGCTTGACATCAAGAACAGTCATTGTCTCTCATAAGTGTTCTTTATGGTTACTGTTTAACTCAAATGCCAGAAAAATGACATACCATGCTACTTAACAGAAATGGATGGTTTTGCCTTATGGAAGCTGAGGAGTAAGGAGAAAAATGTCTTTGAAAAGAAAAATTATTGTGAGCTGGATTGTGTAAGGGGATTTAAACCAGAGATAGTTTCCTTCCCCAAATGGTAAGGTTTTCAGGGCAGTGGGGTCCTTCACTTCCACTCCAGGCTCTTCTCCTTGCTCCTAATGCTCATGCCTTTCCCCTCTTGCTCTAAAACATCCATATCCCACCATGACAATTTCCTCCCTCCAGAAGGACCCAGTGTCTGGTATGTTGTACCTGGCTCCTCTCCATCACTGCAGTTTGGAGAGGAGTTGATGTCAGGGCTTTCACTGGGACAAAAAGTCTTTTCAGCATCCTGGTGAACCACAGGCTGTTGAGGAAGAAGAGGGTGGACGGGTGAAGATGGAGAAACCCAGTCATTGTGGCCTCTACACAGCATCCCTACTCGTGAGAAAAGGCAGAGAGGAAGCACTGAGAGAGAAAAGATCCAAAACCCTGGGTGCTTTGTTATATAATATTATATGAGAGCAAGAGAAAATTTTTTACTTTCATTCGAAAAATTTGCTGTTTTTTGACAGTAAGTCACCTTCTAGCACTTTGACACTCAAGTTCCTCAAAGCTCATCCTGAATGAAACCTGTTTAGATAAAGCTCTAAAATATATGCTTTATCTTAGTCTTTGAAGAAGCATCTTCACTCCTGAAACACATTGAAGCTTTATTACAAGCCGTACTCTAATCTGAGGCACTGGGGTGTAAGTCTGCAATTACTTGCTCAAAATCAGTGGTATTTTTCTAGCAGTTGAAGAGAGGCAGCTCAGCCCTTTCTCCCAAGCAGGGGGATGGATTCCTTCTAAATCATTGGCACTGTAAACTTCTCCTGATATAGTGCTGGCACTTACTCTCATCTGGAAGATTAGAATTAAGTATCGCCTTTATTTTACAATTCTACTAAATTAAGTTAAATTGTTATGTTTTAAACCTTTTGTTACTCTGTAGAAAACTTACTTCAGCTAAAACTTATTATTTTACCTTGAATTTTATGCTCAGGAGTGTTTCTCAAGACATGGGAATGCATAATGAAAACATGGAGAGCTAGTTTTCTCTCAAATGTTGCTACCAATACTTCTGTTTTCACAGTTAGAGATGCATTAAATGGCAGGGTGGTCCAAGGTTTGTCAGTTTGTAATAATGACAGAAGTGCTGGGTTTATCAGAGAAGAGGTGTAGATGGTGGTTAATGAGGAGTCAGTGTTGCAATTTATATTAAAGTGTCAAGAGGCAAAGACTGAATATGCACAAGAGAGGTGAATAATTTCATTTACTTAGACACTCTGTTCTGCATCCCAGGTGGTAGTGTCAAACTGAGAGGATATTCCAGGAAATAATCAAAAGAGTTCTTTTCTAGGACCTTTAGTCCTAATCCATCTTTTTTTTTTTTTTTTCCTACACCAATACCATGCACTATTTTAGTCCTCTTTACTAGCCCTTAACAAACAATTCCTTTTTTTTTTTCATTAAGATGACTATTAACTTATTAGTGATTGCCTCTGATGCAATAGGTACTACAGATCTTGATCAGTATCATTTGTGCACATTTATAAACAGAAATTCAGTGTCCACCTTAAAGGGGTCATGCATATACACTCCTATATTTGACATGTTCTGTAGCTGTACAACTGTATTCTACTGTTCAAGGATTGCAGAATTCTTAACATAGAAGCACATTTTACAAAGGTTATTTTTTAGAAGTGTAAACCATGCAGTATTAAAGCATTTCAAAGAACTTATTCATCCGTCCATCCATAATAGACACCAAGAGGTTCATAGACAAGATTATAGTTCTCCACTGATTTTTTTGCAGAGGAAGGACCAAACCTGAAGCCTTTCTGCATACAAATTAAATTATTTGACAATTCCCTGCTAATGAGAAGCAAAATAGTGACCACCTATTGAAATTACTAGAGTTATAGTACTGTATCAGAGATTGCATGTTCTCTTTTCAATTAAAATACCTGTACTGTTTTTTCAGCAGTGTAGAACTGGAAGAGACCTCTGAGCCATTGAATTAATTCCCCTTATAATCATGGGCAACTGTATCATATAATCTCCTGGATAAGCAAATCAGTTTTTCTGTACTCAATGTGTGGAGCACCAACTACATTCTCATCTGTTATCAATGTTTTTCATCGATCTCAGTGCTGTGCTCTATTCACCAATTAACTAGGCATATCACCTTCACTGACCCAAATACAGACATTTTGCAGAATAATCTCTCATCCAGCAGCCAGATTTGCTGCTTTATACTCTTCCACCTGTCTAGCTGCATTGTGATCATATTTCTTTCTACTGCATTCTTTTCCTTTTTGTTTGTTCTTTTAAAGTCGTAGTCATAATATTAACTAATGGGTGATTTTTAGGTGTCTCAATCAATACAGGGGAGAAAAAATTCTAATTTATGCTTTAAAAAGAAATTTATTAAAATTCATTGTTCACAACAGAGATTGGTTTAACTTTTGTTGCCACGGTGCACATCCAGTTTGTGTCAAACAAATCTAATTTAGTAACACAAACATTGTCCTTGGTGCTTGAATCAAGGTGTGTACTACACAAAAGAGTAGATCATTAAGCTGTTACAAATGCTTGATGGTGAGACTTCCATTATGCCAAATCATCTTCTGAACCCCTGGTTATATCTGTGGTAATGATGGATCAGTGAAACAACCCTCATATGTAAACATGATTCCTGTATTTACTGCACTCTCAGTTCTGGATGTCTGACATTTCACTAGGTATAGCCCCTTTAAATGTGATTTTTGCTGTGTTCTTATTAAGTCTTACATGATTTTAACTTTAAAGCAGAAATGTCACACCCCTTTAATCACATCCCATTTATTTATTTTATTTTTTGTGCTTCCACATTTCAGCATTATTTTAAATGAATCTTCCTGTGACCTTGCTTGGGCCAGACTTTCAATAAAGGACTTCCTTAGAAAACTAATACAGGCCATTTCTTCTACACTGTTGTATTGTAGGGATCTCAAAAATTCTGTAGTTGACAATTAAAATTAATATTCCATGACACTAGTAGAATAAACCCTTGAGTACTGGGAGATAGCAATAAAGAAACAATTTTTGTCTATAGAGCACCCAACTCTTTCTATTAATAGTCATCCTTTGATCTCCTCCTCAAGCTGACAAGATAGGAAGCAAATAGCTAATTTTCAGGGTTTATTTCTTTTAATTAAAAAAAAAAGGGGGGGAGAGATATAATTGCAAAAGCATGTTTTACGTCAATAATGGACTTGCCTAGCTAAAGATCCAGACAAGCAGAAAACAAAATCTGGATTTCTAAACAGCAGTTAAAGTCATGTGCTAACACAATCCTGTAGTAAAAAAAACAGTATTTCCTGTTCTTAAAATAGCTGTTTGTGACATAAATCACATTACTTAAACAAACTATTCCATGTAGGTGAGGTAGCTTTTGTTTCTTGAATATTTATCCAGCTCTTTAGTGTCACTTTGGCCATTATAAGCTGCTGGGACTCTGGGCTGTTACATTTATAGACCCTTCTGTCAAGGAGGATTCAAACCACTTGTCCATGTACCGGCAGCGTCGCCTGCAGAGAAATCAGAGACTGAACTCAGAGGTGAAGAGGTAACTTTTAGCTATAGTCACAAGTGTCTCTCCACCCTGAGATGTCACTTGAGAAAAAGCCACATTCCAGAATACTCTGGGATTTTCCTTTTGGAGTGACAAGAGGAGACTGACAGATGGGAGAGCAGGCTAAAGTCAGGTGCAACAGAAATAAGAAATGGCCACATGTGTGTGACTGGGTGCTCTAGCCTTTCATGAAGGAGATGAGTGACTT
>VZTR01016003.1:723665-734390 GCA_013400775.1 Chaetops frenatus | reverse complement strand
CGCACCAGCCTCTGGGAAAATTGAACAGTACAATGGACTGTTAGAGGCCACATTGAAAGCAGTGGGTGACGGGGCCTGCAAGGACTGGAATCCACACTTAGCGAAGGCTGCCCCACCAATCAAGTTGGTCCTGCCCAGTAAAAACCCCTACATACCATAGAAGGGGATAAAGTCTCCACGGTGCATTTGAGGAGTATCAGTTTGGATTGTTCCTGCCTAAAGCAAAGGCAAACCTATCTGTGTGACTGTTTTTGTTTGAGGACCTGGGGGCAGTTGGTGGGTAATGCAGAGCAATGGGGAAACACAATGTGTACCTCAAAGGGATTTGATTTTTGGGTGAGAACAGTCTGTAATGTTGAGTTTTATAGTACTGGCTGCTGACTGCTACTGTATGCCATAACTACCATGGGCAATGAATGTGGTCTGCTCCAGATACACAAGACATAAGCTCCTGATGTACCTCACAAGCATGTGGCAGCACACCAACCCTCCTGCCCTGGAAGACGTCCAGGATATATAAAGCCCAAAGTCATGGACCAAATGAACTCAACAGACATCCTGGAGGGACAGCTGAGGGACTACTGAAATGACACCTATGCTTGTGTGTATATAAATATACACATGTATAGTTGGTAGGTGTAGGATTTGTTCATGACACAAATTGTATAGACTAAGGAGAGGATAACATCATGGTTCCAGCAAGGAAAGGGTTAATTTTTACAGTAGCCAAGTGGGGGCATGGCCAGGCAGCAAAGATTATTCTACCCCACCTCACATCATTTTCAGGGGACAGGGGAAGGAGTCCCTTCTGCAGCGTGTAGTGTGGTGATGCAGGCAGGTGTTCACCAGGCTCCATGTGGGGAGCACTCACATGTGAATTGTTTACTTTCCTTGTACACTCTGTTATTAATATTGTTGCTCTTACTGCTACTTTTCTTATTTTATCCCTATTTCCAGTAAATTGCTCTTATCTCAAACCACAATCTCTACCTCCTCTTCTTCCAGTTCTCTTCTCTATCCCACCACAGGAGAAAGAGAGGCGGTGGTGGGGAAATAAGTGAGCAGCACATAGTTTGGAGTTTTCCAATGGGAACACTAAACTGGGAAATTTCCTTCCTAAACCTTCTTTAGGATGCCTCAGTCAGGATGCTGTACCACAAGTCTGCCCACAATCACATATAGTGCAAATAGACATACCAGGAGATAAGCAACTGGTTACAACAAGCTGGTGGGAGGTATAACCTGAAACCAGTCAGCAGAAGCTGCTCTTCTCGGAAAGAAATCAAAAATTCCATGCTAAAAAAANAAAAACCCCTACATACCATAGAAGGGGATAAAGTCTCCACGGTGCATTTGAGGAGTATCAGTTTGGATTGTTCCTGCCTAAAGCAAAGGCAAACCTATCTGTGTGACTGTTTTTGTTTGAGGACCTGGGGGCAGTTGGTGGGTAATGCAGAGCAATGGGGAAACACAATGTGTACCTCAAAGGGATTTGATTTTTGGGTGAGAACAGTCTGTAATGTTGAGTTTTATAGTACTGGCTGCTGACTGCTACTGTATGCCATAACTACCATGGGCAATGAATGTGGTCTGCTCCAGATACACAAGACATAAGCTCCTGATGTACCTCACAAGCATGTGGCAGCACACCAACCCTCCTGCCCTGGAAGACGTCCAGGATATATAAAGCCCAAAGTCATGGACCAAATGAACTCAACAGACATCCTGGAGGGACAGCTGAGGGACTACTGAAATGACACCTATGCTTGTGTGTATATAAATATACACATGTATAGTTGGTAGGTGTAGGATTTGTTCATGACACAAATTGTATAGACTAAGGAGAGGATAACATCATGGTTCCAGCAAGGAAAGGGTTAATTTTTACAGTAGCCAAGTGGGGGCATGGCCAGGCAGCAAAGATTATTCTACACCACCTCACATCATTTTCAGGGGACAGGGGAAGGAGTCCCTTCTGCATCGTGTAGTGTGGTGATGCAGGCAGGTGTTCACCAGGCTCCATGTGGGGAGCACTCACATGTGAATTGTTTACTTTCCTTGTACACTCTGTTATTAATATTGTTGCTCTTACTGCTACTTTTCTTATTTTATCCCTATTTCCAGTAAATTGCTCTTATCTCAAACCACAATCTCTACCTCCTCTTCTTCCAGTTCTCTTCTCTATCCCACCACAGGAGAAAGAGAGGCGGTGGTGGGGAAATAAGTGAGCAGCACATAGTTTGGAGTTTTCCAATGGGAACACTAAACTGGGAAATTTCCTTCCTAAACCTTCTTTAGGATGCCTCAGTCAGGATGCTGTACCACAAGTCTGCCCACAATCACATATAGTGCAAATAGACATACCAGGAGATAAGCAACTGGTTACAACAAGCTGGTGGGAGGTATAACCTGAAACCAGTCAGCAGAAGCTGCTCTTCTCGGAAAGAAATCAAAAATTCCATGCTAAAAAAATCTCCACACAAACCAACTTTGTTTCTCAAAAACAGAGGGATCATCTTTATTCTGTTTTATACTGAAAAACAGGAGTATGATGAAAGAACAAGCAAGATTTGACAAGCTACAGAAACCACTTTTAAGCAATTAATAAAGTTACATTAAAAAAGATATCTGATAATATGAACTTTATTTTCCTTTAATTTGAGTTGCTACCTTCATGATCAGTTCACCCAGGCACACATACAAACTTACTGCCTGAGTTACCTGAAATAAAGCATTAGACTGGCAGGAAAAAAAAGGAAAAAAAAAATCACCAAACACCCAAAATGAATCAGCAGAGAAAAACCACATTTTTCCCAAAATAAGTGCTTATGCTTTTACCTTCTTGATATAACCAAGGATCTAAAAATAGTCACAGAATATAAAATCATTTGTTATGTCTTGAGCTGTTAGTTTAACTGCTTACATACTGAGCTTTCTAACAAGAGTCATGTACTGTTGTTAACCTTGGGAATAATATAATGTGAAAAGCCACTCAGAATTTTAAAAATAACACTTGCAGAAAAACCTCTGTATCATAACTACTTCAAGTCTTAAAACATTTAACCAAAACCATTCAAGAAAAACTGTTGTTTTAAATATGAGTAAAACAAGAACACCCTTGTGAACCTTCGAGCAGAAAGGATCCACAGATATTTTTTTTTAATGAGTATCCTTTACTAGCAAGCAAAGATCATAAGAGCAGTAAAAGAACAAAGCAGGCTGATTTTGGCTTCAATAAGCTTAACACATGGACCACAACATACTAGTCTTTTTGCCTCTCTTTTTTTGTAAGTAACTCCACCAGGCAAATTAATCTTCCCACATCATTCAACAGTTTATGGAGACAAGATGTTTCAAGCCAGAAAATTAGGGCTCATGACAGTTCACCCAATAAAAACTGTTTTCATCTAGTCCCATTCCAAAGCGTTAACGTGCTACATAGAGCACATCTTGCCCTTTATCCAAGACATGGTGTACCACCACTGGGTAATTTTATGGTAAGCCACCCAGTTTCATCTGAGGTGTTGCCTTGGAATACAACTTAAGAAAATGTTTTTAAAAATTAAAAATCAGGGAAACTGAGCAGAAAGTCTGAAAAATGCAAAAAAGTTGCCTTTTTATCAAGGCAAAAAAAATGGTTGAAGCAAACTTGCTCCCAGTGTACTGGGAACATATTTTACCCTTTTCACACCAGCCTTTAGAAAGTCCAATTGCAAGCAGTAAATAGAAATCTTAATTCTTAACCCACTATATCAAACCTCATGACTCCTCAAGACAGAGAGTTGGATTTCTTAGATTTTCAAACAAATCAGCTCAGGCAAAATATACTTAAACTAATGCGTGGGTATTTTTATAAAGCTTCGTTATGCTTTCTGAAACAACAGGAACAGAAGTCGAGAATACACAAGAGACAAGAACTAAAGCAGCTTGTAGAGTCATCCTTTCATATCAGGGCTAAAATTGTACAAACTCTTCCTTCAGTGGTGAATGTCTCACATTTAATACTTGATCTCTAGGTAAGGCTGCAAATATTCTGTTTGGATTCCTGATCTTGTAATGGTATAAGGACAAAAGTGGAACATAGGGTCATGCACTTTTTACTAAATTTGCTAAAACCAGTGGGCATGTGAAGGGATATGAATGGGGCAGCAACATTATGTGTGTTGTTTCTTAAAACTAGATTGATCATGTCACCCTGCCACTCTCCCCAAGTCAGAACACTGTCATTTATTACTGTGTTCTGTAGCATACTTGCTTTGGATTAAGTTTTTAAACATAGAACTCTCTTGCAACAGAAATCATTCTACAGAACACTTCTATGGAAAAGAATTTTTCCTCCATGAATTTTCGCACCGACAACACTGGGTTGCAGTATTCCTAATTTCCCTTTTACACAGTTTAATTTCTTCTACAGTATAAGAATAATGTGCTGGTAACAGTGTAAACTTTTCCCCAAAAAACTCTCAAGCATTCAGCCTCAACACTAAGTCATTATTCTGCAGTTATGCCATGACACTTAAATAGCAATCTTACTTTCTGAAATGTCACTGGGACTAAATCCAGAAGTAACAAAAACCTGTACTGCTTTAATATGCTATGTGTTCTACCTTTCCTTTTAATTCAACTCAGGAGAAAATCTGGAGACTATGAAATTTCAGCCTTCAGAAACGTGCCTAACCCTCCAGAATGAAAAGATTTCCACGTGCTTGGAAATACAATGGTCTCGGTATAAGCAAATACAAGGAGGGAAAGGAGGGGTAGGGAAGGAAAAAATAAATCTGTAAGTGCGCAAATTTCAGTAAGCATTAATTGCTCTCTGTAATATATCTTGAAGCACACACACAGAGTCCAGAAAGCACACGGGGAAAGTGAGGCCAAATACCCAACAGCTTAAGTTAACTAATGAGATAATTAGAGGTCCAAAACAGGTTTAATACTAAAATCACTTACAACTGGGGTTTGTAAAGAAGGAGCAGTAACAGTGATATGTAGCAATCCCAGCCTTGATCCAAGCAGCTGCCTCTAACCGTAATATACGATGATCTTTGATAAATGTTGTCTACAGAGGGAACAAGGCAGCCATAAGACAAAGCATGGATTTAATACCACAGCAATCTTTAGTTCTGGTTGTCGGTTCCCCACTCTGCCTGCCCTCCCTCCAGACATTGGTTTATTTCAGACTCGTGGTCAAATAAAATACCCTACCAGGAAAAGTACCAAAAAAAACCATGACAGAAAAAGGATTCAGTCCTCTAAGAGAAGCTCAATGATATACAGAGCATATTTCTTTAATTGCTTGATGATGAAACAGGAGCAGTTACAGTATTACTTAAACATAGCTTTTAAGTACAACTTCAAAAGGAGAAGCCAAATGGGATAAAACAGCTTCTTTCAGCTGACAAAACAGCAAATAGATGATTTACAAATAATGTCTACAAAGTACAAAACACTGTATTTGGAAATTGAAGCTCAGAGCCAAACCTGATATGTTCAAAGAAGTTTGCAGTACATGCTTAGTATATTCTGACATATTTTATTGATGAATCCCTGCTTTTGTGAGTAACTGGAAATAAAAAGTGTTTCAACAATTACAAAACCCAAGCACATTTTTCTCACCAGATTTTAATTTTGATTTGATTTTCAGAAGTAGGAGGATACATGCTGAATCAGTTAGAATTCAAAGGTCTGCCTAATATGAATTCAAAAACTTGAATTAAGAATATATATTTTAAATCCCATATACAGGATAACTGAGCATTTCAAATTAGAAAAAGCTGTTCTAATTTTCCATTGTGGTAAGACAGCACACCATGCATTTGAAATACATACCAAAGCTTTTCATACTCTTAATAACATTCTGTGTTCTTAAAACGTTGTAGTCAAATTCTTATCCAGGCCACTATAAAGAATACCACAGTTATAGCCTATACTTCTCCAGCCACAGTAATGGGATAGCAGCAAATTACAGTAAAATCTGGTGTTACATTTAGCTGTACAACACTACTAATTAGAGAGTAATTTCAACAATAAATATTTGGTTAAACTCTGCTTTGTCATCAGTGCAAGCAATTTAAGATGAAACAGATCTTTCACAAAGTCCATGCCTTTTTTTTTTTTTTGTCTATTTTTATTTTCTGGTTACTGAACATCTTTTCCTACAAAAATGTTTTCCAGAACTACTGCTTTGCAAACAGAAAACCACACAGATAATGTTAGAAGTAAAAGGGAAGATTCAAGCCTATTGGACCACGGCAATCCACAGCTCTCTTTAAACTGTCCTTAGCTAACCCTATTTTACTACTCAATGGCAAGATCTTCTAACAATGACCTTACAGAGCACACAGGCTGCGTGACTTAGTAACAGCAAGGTAAGCTAAGAGACAGGCTTTATCACACCCTTCAGAAAGAATACAGGGAGGAGAAACCAAGATACAGACAAATACCAGCACCATGGTAGATACAATATCAAGTAAAACACCCAGTTAACCCCCTAGATACTGACAAAAAGCACCAATTTTAAAAGAAAGGATCTTCCTGCAATTCTCTTTCACAAGAATTCTCTGAAGAGCCATGCTACTATTAATAAAAGCACTACAGAGATGAACAGTAGTAGCAGCTTATCTCCTTTAGAAAAAAAAAAAAATCCAACCAAACACAAAAGCAAAACACTACTACTTGTAGTAGTACTCTGAGAAACTGCAGAGCCAATCAGTTTTTACACAAGAGGCCAACTTCGCTGAAGTCAGGCCTTCAAAGCACCCCATACTCTAGTCCAGTCATGAAACATTATGCCATCAAAGGCAGCTGTGATGTGCACAGCAAAGGGTTGGCATCTCATACTCTCCTTCACAAAACCAACTCTGAGTTGCTGTAATACAGTGTGGAGTGCCTCTAAGACATCAGACACTACCACGAGTTAAACAAACCTTATTTCCCCTAAGTCTGTTAAAATAAATAAACCTGCATTCTTGCTGAGCTGTCCCACCTGCACTACACGTAAATCTATAATCTCACACCATACATGGAACATTCTTTCCTCATTTCACTAGCCAAACAGAACAGCTATATTTGGATTACCCAGTTGTAATTAATCAATATTCTGTTGCTATGGCCTTCACTTAGTCTGTAAATCTTTACAAAACTCTCAAAGACAAGGTGAAGTCTATGGAGGAAATAAGTCACCATTAAAATTACCTTCACAGAAGAGTGTACACCACAAACTTCTTAAGACAAAATATTTACTGTATCATCAAGATGTTCTTTTCTATATAATATTACAAAACTGACAACTCAAGTCATGTAAATTTATCACATCAACAGCCAAAATAAGTAAGTTGAAACAGAACACAGAATTTTGCCTATTTGTTAAATTCATACAGTGAATCTTCTGATCTAAAACAATAAATCAGAAATTACCTTTCACTCCAGTAGGAATCTTGAAGATTTGTAGAATGCAATCAACTATGACAACTGGATAACAGCACAATTTCTTCCTTGCCTGTAAGGGAATAATTCAGAGTCAAATTACACCAAAGAATTAATCCACCGAATAAATCAGAAAACCAGATAAGTGAAATTGTATGGTGCTAAAATGATAAGCAATTTAAAGATGTGAACTCCCTGACAAATAGGAAGAGAAAGAAACCCCACACCCAGTCGTTTAACTTGCACTTTGATTTTGTCTCTTAACAAAATAGAAGTGTGGCAGTTTATCTTAAAGTCTAACACTCTTAAAGTTTAAAGTAGTCTTTGCTTCCAACTTAGAAGGCCAGAAATAACCCCTTACGAGGCAGTTTCACTGTAGCCCAGACTACAACAATCAGATGCTTCCACATCCCCTTTTCTTGTTCCCATCCTCTTTCTTGTGTCCACCCATTGTGTGAGTGCACAATGAAGTTTTCCAACACTGCTTTTCTTGGGTTAGTTTTACTTGCAATGAAGAAGACAGCCCACCTTCCCTCTTCTCACTCCCCCCTACTTAAGACCAGTTCCAGAATGAAACACAGTTTGACTAAGTACATCTTCCCCAGAAGAGCATTCAACAACCTTGCTTTAGAGATATGTAGTGGCAAATATGTTATAAGCTACATCTTTAGTAAAATCACTTTTAACCTACTGAAATTTACGCACAGCAAACTAAAATGTAGAAAACTTCCTCTTTCAATAATTAGAGCTACACATTACAGACAACTATTAAAAATGTAAACCATTTAGATCCTTTTTCTGGCAGCATATACTTTCATAGCTCTCATCCATGTTACAGGTACACCTACCATCACTTTATTTTATTCCTCCCCCTTTTTAATCCTCAAATAGATCAATCTTTTGTACTAAAACATGCTTCCCTGGTTAATGCCAATTCAAAAAGGAACCCCACAAGCACAAACTACAAAAAAATTATTCTACTTTGTCATAGATTTTACATGTTGCTTATAAACCTGGTTTGATTTTTTGAACATCAACTTAAAGAGCATGTATGTCCAAATTATTTATCACAACCCACAATACCTTCTTTACATGTCTGTACTTACCAGAACAGTTTTCCATTCTCCACCTATGACACACATTCTTCATGTTTAAAGGCATGATTCGGGAACTGGTCCCATGAAAAAAATTAATATTCTGCCTATATCCACACTCACAAACTGATTCAGATCATATTGGCTACTAGAAGTAATACAATTATTCTCCAGGTTACCCTCTGTAAATGAGAGCTCTTCCGTGTTGCCACTGAATCCCCATTAAGACATCAGGAAGCCAAACTAGCATCAAAACGTTACCTTTGTTGCTCCTTGAATCTAAAAAAAATGTATGAATTGACTGCAGTTACTGGAAACGTATCCAAGTAGAAGTGGAACAAAAGGTCTGTTTCCAGATGAACAAAGCCTGGAAGTTTATTCCATACAGCCTTGGATATTAAGAAGCTTGAATTCCCCCTCTTCTCCACTATCAACACATGTGCAGAGAGAATATGCATATTTTTGAAAGTCTTGTCTAGGTCATTTAAATGATATTTTTACAATGCAAGCTCATCTGCCACAGGTACAAACTGCTGACAGAAATTTTTGAGATCCATAACCTCACAGAACACTGAAGGGAAGATCATTCTCTAAGCCCAAAGGTAATGAAACTCAGCAGAATGTTGCAATTTAAGCAAGAGAAAACAGCTCAACTTCCCACCAAGAGGTCAACAGCAGACAGAAAGCAGCATGGCCAGCAGAAATGGAAACTGGTTGTAAAGGAGGAGAGCAGCAGCTGAAGCAGAATGTTTCTGCTGAATACCCTTCCAGGGCCACTGCTGCGTAACCCAGGGTGCCACGAAACTGCTTCTGTTCTGTAACTGGTTGGCTCTGTAGCTTAGGGACTCAGCTTTCCTGCTGATCAAAACATGATGCCAAAGCATGCAGCTTTTCTTTTAGATAGTCTCTCTCAAAGAAGCACCTCCTCATTTCAACCTCTGCAGGACTGGACACATTCATGAGAATTTGCTGAAGTCTAAGTTTTGTAGGACCATGCTTGCTGCATTTCACTAACACTCTGGAAGAACTCATGGCAGCAGACAGAAAAGGAGGCCGTAAAGCTAGCCAAATCAATATATGTGCTTTAAAATAAATATAGATTGCATTATTTTAATTAAAAACTAGGAACAAGAAGTAAAAAACATACCAAATCAATTGCTTGCTAGTTATTACTGGTACCAAAGCAACTTAACCTAAGTTTACTCTAGCTGGCTATTACTTGTTCTCTGGCAGTGATTTTTTTTTTGAGAAGGCAGAAATCATAAAGCTGACAAACCCTCAAAACAACTCCCTTTATGTCCATCAGCAATCCTTCTAGCCATACACATATGTGCACAATACTATTAACATCAAAAGGGATTAAGATCAACTCGGTGGGATCATCACCTGTGGAAGAATGCTGCACTAAAAAATGTTACCAGTGTTAAATAGCTCTTTTGAGTGTATTCAGACTTCAGAGTACTGTAATCAAAGCCTTAAGATTGTTCTTAAAAGAACAATAATAGGAAAAGAACTTTGGACCTAAATTTATAAATAACCTATCTTTTTTAAAAAATATCTCAGTGCATAACGCTCAGAAGCTACATCATCACATCTTGAAAGCGAGACTGATTTTAAAACAGTAGATACAAACCATATAAGAGGATTCTACACTTATTTTTACCCTAATCCAGAAGAGAAGGGAAATTAGGAATGCAGTCTTCCTCGATTTCATCCCCCTACCTGATTCTTGATAAACAGCCTCAGTGCGGGGGCCTATTTAGCTCATTTTCCTGCAGTTGCTAACTTATAGATGAATAAAAGGAACAGCCCAAGATGCAAACAGATGAAGTTATCAGGAGAGGAGCGGTGCTCCAGGAGGGAGGAAATTAGGAAACCGCCTCTCTTCTCGCAGCATGCACGCGACGAGTGAGGGAAAGGCACCGAGAGCCATCAGGACAGGTTTCCGGGGAAAAGCACCCCTCTCTTTCTGACCCCAGAACAAGAGGAGGGCGATTCAAGAGCGCAGCAGATGCGGGCACAGCGGCGACGGCGGGAGCCCGCGCAGCGCCGGCAGCCACGCGAGGGACACCTGGAAGAACCGAGCGGCCAGGGGCGGCCCCGCCCGGCTCGCCTCGCCGGGAGCAGGGCCCAAGGCTGCGGCAGAAGGAGGGAGGGAGGAGCCAGCCCCCGCAGCCGCTCCGCTGCCCGCCCGGGGCGTGGGGCT